>NDXB01005090.1:78599-137375 GCA_002631895.1 Agapornis roseicollis
GGGGGGGGGGGCAGGGGAGAAAGGAGGGGAGTGAGCGAGAGGGCTGTGTGGTTGACTAACAGCCTGGGCTTAAACCATGACAGTTAAGCTTTAAACATTTCTGCTGAGCAACACTTCAACTAAACCCAGCAATTTCTTCCCAAACATATGAGATTATGGACCTCGGATCTAAACCCGAGCATGCTCAGCTGAGAATCTTGATCCCCTAAAAAGAAAGAGGAAAAGAAAGAACAAAAGAATGACAATTTTCTCTTGCTGTATCAGTCCTTTTAGCTTCAGGCTGGTAATACATCAGTAACGCTGCAAGCAAGAGTGAGACAGCCAGTGAGGTAAAAGTTAAAGCTATCAAAGCCCTGTCAGCTTCCCAGCTTTTCCCATTCCAATCTTGCAATTTCCTCACTGCAAAGAACAATTTTGAGGGCAAAGAAACAAGAACAATCCTCCACTAGTGCTTTGACATCACCTACGAGAGAGAGAAAATGATGTGTTTCAGAAGCAGCATCCCTCACTAGGGAGGATCCATCACCTATCAGAGGTGATGTGCTGTATTGGGGAGGTTCAGGTGAGGACCATTTGCCAACCCCAGAAGCAGGAACAGGCCAACAAAGTTGTTTTTCTGCAGGGTGCTTCGGGGCATGAATCACCAGAGCCTGGAGGACGTGCAGGAGAGGAAGGAAATTGCTTTCTGTCAGAGATGAGGGGAAAAACACACTTGCTCCAAAGCTTACTTCAAGGAAGAGGCTGAAGCAGTGAAGTTGCTCCAGGATACCCCATTTTATACACTTCAGCTACTGCCCAGATGAGTACAAAATAAAATAAACCTTTGATACTTTATTCTCAGATCTACTGTCAAAAGCCAGCAGAGTCTAAAATTAATTCTTGCTAGCAGGAGTGACTAAATGAAAGAGGATGGACATGATCATGATTTTATCAAGGGATGCTGTATAAGGATTCTTGGGCTTATTGGCTGACTCTGCTGTGAAAGAAGAGTCAAGAAGACACTGGAAGAAGTCAAGACGACCCTGGACTCTGTAAGCAGTCAGCACTCATAGACATTACTGAAGGTTTCAGAGAGAAAACTAAAAAGCTACACAGTGTGCACAGATCCTTCGAAAACCCACCCCAGCTGAACATGGAGCAGCCTTTAGAGCCACAGGCTGCTAGGGCAACTTCACTTGCTGATGTGTGACTGTCCAGCAAGGGGAGTGATGTGTGTAGGCAATTCTTGGGTAATATCACTAAACAGCTACTTGAATAACATCACAGGCACTGTTTTTGCAGAGAGGGAAAAACATGTTCAAAGCACTTCAGGCTTTCTCCTTACAAGCTCTCCCCATTTTATTTTGGAGAAGTCTCAGGGGGGACCTGATGGCTCCCTACAAGTGCCTGACAGGAGGATGGAGCCAGGAGGGGCTGGGCTCTGCTCCCAAGGAACAAGCGATTGGACAAGAGGAACCAGCCTCAAGCTGCACCAGGGCAGGTTTAGATGGAGCTGAGGAACAATTCCTTCCCCACAGGGTGCTCAGGAACTGGAACAGGCTGCACAGGGCAGGGCTGCAGTCACCAGCCCTGCAAGTGTTCACACACCATGGAGGTGGGGCCTCAGTGCCATGGGGAAGATGAGGCCAGGGCTAGAAATGGTTGGAATTGACAACCTTAAAGATCTTTTCAACCTGGTTGATTCTATGATCTGCAGCACTGCATCAGCCAGACACAGGTCTCTGTAACATGCTGGGTGCCTGAAGTGCCCAGCTGCCTTTCAGCAGAGGATTTCAGCATCTTCCACATTCTAAATCCCAGTGGATTCCTCTTTTTGAAGAGCAGTTAAACCTGCTGTGCTGAGACATTTGACTACATTTCTTACTTTTTTTTAATAATGAAATAATAATTTTCTGTGCAACTTCAGTGCCAAGAATAATGATCCCACTCGCAATGAGGATCTCTCCAAACACACTCACTTTTCACCAAAACTGTAAGAGGAAAATCTAGCCTGTTGCTGCTCTGAGCTTTCATTTCCATAGCGTTTTGGACACAAAACTTATGAAATGCTCTCTGCAATGAGGTAGGTGATACCAACACACCAACCAGAGACCGCCAAGCACAAGGATTCGCCTTCTGCTGCCTGGGCAACCCACAGACATAGGGCACTAAGGGCATGGAGAGACTGCATACAAGTCAACAGCATGTTTTCTCCTTCCTCTAAATCACAGCTGGTTCTCAAAGACTCCCTCATCCCCCTGGCAATGGCAGCTTCTGTCCACAAAGGTTTTGGGACAAATTGAGTGTTCTTCTGAAAGCTCCAAATCCTGACTTTGGGATGAATATACAAGCAGCCCTGTGCACATAAGCATGGATATTTAAGGCAGTTCAGTGTTACAGCACACAGACACATTCAGTGTATAAAATAAGATCTTTCTAGAGCTAGATTATAAATAACGCCCATCCTTATTTATATTACTGAGGTTGGTTGATGGATCTATTGCTGGGTGCAAAGAAAAAGGACATGCAAAACTTGCAAAGTTGCTTTTTACCTGATGAATGACTGATTAGGAAGCCTTCCCCACTGTAGCATTTGCTAATTGAGTTTGGACACATCAGTTCATTCATTCACTCAGCAGCAGCAGAAATCTCCCTTTGTGAAAGCCAAGCTCATGAAGATCATTCCCCCTTCTCTTATATAGGTTTAACACCACTCACTTCCAATAAGAAGAGAAGCTGACGTACAAAGCTGCGAGGCCCTGACCATGGGGATCACAGTGCAGTAGCTCTGTCTGAGCAAACAGAGCCTGTTTTCCATTATCCACACTGTCCCACATCTTTGCAGCTGGAAAATAAACCTTGCAGCATCTGCCCCTTCCATTTGGTTGTGCCAGTCACTCTTTAGAAGACCCAACTTGTTCCAGATTGTAGAAACAGTGGGAAGATCTACATCTGAAACACTCCATAAATATTTTCTCCTGTTCCTGATAAGAAGAGACCTACAGCTTTTTCTTTCCCTTGTGGTCTTTAACTTGTTTCAAAGGAGGCATTCAATGAGCCCCCTCCCAGGAATAATTTACCACACCATTAACTGAACAAAAAATATCTGGTGTCTGCATTAGGGGCTCAATCACCTTTCAGAGAAACACTGTGAAGGACTCATTACAGTAATTACTAATGAGCTGGCCTCTTTGGGCTGCAAACGTTTTGTGTGTAACTGGCAGAAAGCTGCACTCAGAGCTTCCCAGCTGCAAAAGCAAGCCATCAGACCACTAAATGACCCTTAAAGTGCCAGAGGAAAACACGCTCAGAAATGAAGCTGGTATTTTTTTCAGCTTATTAGTTTCTCCTTACAAATGTGACCTGTTGGGAAATGAAAAATGACATCAAGAAGTGGAACTCTGTGGAGTTGTGGCAGCTCTTGAATAATCAAAGGTTTTCATTGACACCTTTTATTTAATGGTGTAGAAAATTCTTTCAAAGTTGAACTTTTAACCATTTCAATTAAAACAATTTTCATCTGTTCTTAAAAGCATGGGTGTGTTTCAAATCCAGCAACACCAAAACAAATGTTGTATTATCTCATTATACTCCTCCCCCTCCCCAATCGAAAAGCACATATTTTAGTAGAATAGAAGAGGGATGAAAGTTTGAGAGCCATACAATGGGGACAGTATCCATATTCTCCTTGAAGAAACTACCTCTTATTCTAAACCTCCAGAGACAATGTACCCAGGAGAAGAACTGCTGGATTTTGCTGAGTCTTTCTGGGGATTTTTATCAGCCCTTTGGAAAGGATTTTTCTTTGCCTCAGTTTCTTCATCTCTAAATCACAACTATTGCCTCACGGTAGTGAGCTGAAGTGAACCACAGTTCAGCCAAAGTTTCACAAATTAAAAGGCCTGGTGTTTAGCTAAAATACTGCCAGGGATTATTTAGAAAAGACACATTTCTTTTTGGGTAATAGTCTCACTTAGAGCTACGAGGATACCAGTGAGCTACAGAAGTGATGCCATGCCTAAGAACTTGCTTATTCCCCCCAGCTGTACTAGTTAGGATAATAAATAATATTACTACTCACCCTAAAAGAAAACCCCCAAGTGAAAATAAATTCCTCTGCTATGTTTTTATGTTTTATCATGCTTACGATGAGAAGCCCAGGTCAGAGCACAGAATAAAGCAACCGGTGATGGGGTACTTCTGCTTTCAGTAGTGCTTTAAAGCTGAAAGAGCCTATGGCTCCTCCACCAACCTTTGGAGCTGGACTGTTGTTATTTGCAGAAATACTTGAGATGTTTAACTCCCCAGAGAGATACAAACTGCCAGGCCAGGAACAATGTCAGACTCGGAGAAATACAGAGGGCAAGATGCCAAAGCAGTACATTCAACTTCTGCAAGAGAAACTGCATTTACATTTACCATGAACTGAGAAACCCTTTCCAAAGCTGGAAAAGGCATGGTGGCTTTACAGCTGCTACTTCCTTGTTTCTATTGAGCAGTCATTTTTACATGGCCTCTTTAGCTAATTCTGTGACTTATTTCATAAACAATAGCTACTTTATTTAGATACACAGTGGGAAGTGAACAACAGAAATTACGTATGCCAACACAAAGACATCATGGACCAGATATCCAGCTGCTATGAGCTGACTTCAGAGGAGCAATGCTCATCTGCGCTTGCATACAGGCAGTGGTATGGTGTTACTGGACTACAGGAGGACTGGCTTGTACTTTGCCCAAAATTGGCTCCAGGATCTTGGGTGGATCACCTAAACCCTTAGAGCTCCAGTTTCCCATCTGTAAATACAAGTTCTGTAGCCCATGGAAACATCATAAGCCGTAAAGGCAAGATGCCACCACTAATGAGGGACTCATTTGCTTTTTCCCAGCCATACAACTACTGATTAGGAATTTAACAAGGAGCTCCTGGTGCAAACAGGATGCTCTATCTTCTTGGTGCCAAAGGTGGAAGAAAACACTTCCTGAAAGGCATTTAACACAGCATAGGCATTTCTGGGGTTTGAATGAACTGAAATTGTTAAAGACAACTGAGCTTGGTGTGTTCCCCACCAAACATCTGTGAGAGAAAGAAAGTAGATTTAGGTCTTTTTCTGACTGTTGAGAGACTAATATTGTCTTGCCAGTCTCCTGGGGTTACAATAATCCAAGAGGGTCACCCAAAATCCTGAAACTGGCTTAAAAAACAAGATGTACAAATTAAACAAACTGAGTTTGTTCACATCAGCTCTCGAGATCTTTGTTTCACCCTTAAAATGCTGCTTCTCTTAACCAGAAATGTTAGAAACTTAAATAAAAAACAACCAAAGCCAACAACAAAACCCAACAGAATTGTCACATAAGAAAAAATGTCAACAATTATAAGGCTTGCATTAAAGTCATGAAAACTGGCAACCTGCAAATCTCTCCTTGAATGTGTCTATATTTGCTCTTCATAGCTGAAAGAAGGGATGGAGGATAGTGTTTAAGCAAATATTTAAATTTCCTTGACAGCTGCCTCCTTGAGCATCTCTGCTGCTTAAACCATAAAGATGTGACACTAAGAAAATGTGTGGCTTAGCAGTTTCATCTTAAAAAAATAACCTGTATTGGCAGAGTATTATAGAAAGCTAAAATTCAAACACTGGCAACACAGATTGATAAACCTCAGCTGAGTACAGAGGATCAGGGGGTCAAGTTTTATCAAGCACTCACACAAAAGCAGCTGTCTCTGAGAGCCTGGGAGTGGGATTTGGTTCCTGCTGCAGATAAAGGTGACACTGAGGACCACACCAGATGCTACATCTGCTCCCATACCGCCAGCAGAGCCACATACTGTCAATTCCTGCCTGCTCATTGCTTTAGTACTGCATTTCCTTTTCATCCAAGCCCATTAATCCATGAGGTGCAGAAATAGCATTACCTCTGTTTGTGAACTGAGAAATCCAGACCTTTCTTTAGTCATTTAAACTATTCAAATCCTGGGAGAACATCCTCTACGGATGCACAATGCCATGGATATTTTGGCTTATTTGTAATTCAGGCAATTTTGACATCACTGTGTCAATTACTGCCCATTGTACCACTACAACCAAGATCACCAACACTATTCATGTGGGATAAAAATAAGTGTCTAGAAATATGTCTATGCAATTGAAGTGAAAAAGAAACTATATTCTGCATTTAATAACCCTGACATGATTATATCTTTGAAGCAAAAGCTTCACATTCAAGACAACTCTTCAGTGTGTCATTTATTTTTATGGGCACAGAACTGAACAAACTGCTTCTAGAATAAAGCAGAATTTTCAGACCAGTATTTAAAGTTGTTATTTCTGTTAACTGTGTCTATAAAATGCAGCAAGAGAGTATTCTTAGTGAAGAATATTATCCTGTGATCCACTATGTCTGTATCCACAGATTCAAACAACTCTAAGTAAGAAGTAGTGACTCAAGTGTAAGTCAAGCAATCAGAACAACTGACAGGCCCAGCTTCTCAGAAAATGGGATTTTGTCATCTTTAAAAGCAATAGATGTCATTGTCTTTAAAATTACCTTTTATTTAAAAATAATAGATGAGAAATACAAGCTCCTTTTTCTACACTCCTCTGCAACAAATACATTAGCATGAGCCTTGCTTTAGGTTCACGAGAGGCTTGTGATTCACAGCCAGAATAAAGGCACCTGAAGCCTCTGTGTACATTAAAGGAACCAAGGGATGGCAGAGGTAAAAAGGGATAGCAGGAAATGTGTTAAATGGTGATTGGCAGGGGGTTTATTTTTAAATGCATGTCAACTGCGATGTTCTGTTTAGAGAACATTCAAGTCTTGATGATGCTTAAGCACACCCTCCTCTTGTGTTCAGGATGGCATTTTAACAGAATTGTGGGCACCCGCATTTCTTTTCAGCAATGTTTCATTCTACCTAAGCACCATCATTTGTCAGAAACATGACATTCCCAGCAAAGAGGAAGATTTAATAGTAGAGCATTCAATACCAATTGCACGCATCCAAACGTTTGTCTAAGTTGGAATTATTACTTTTCATTTATTAGGTTTTCTAGATGTTCTGCTAAGGTGCTTTTATCTCTTGCAATCAATGGGATTTTCAGTAGGGATGGAGCACCTCATAATGTTAAAGCCTCATGGAACCAAGTGCATTTTCTTTTTGTTGTCGACCAGGGGACAAGTGATTTGTTCTGAACTTCCCCCAGCTTCAGAAGACAATGCCTTCTTTGGTTTGACTTTCTTAGGTTTTGTGATTGAGCTTTGAACCTTGACTTTATGGCCAACCCCACATGTTACATCTAAATTACACTGCATGTGTAAACAGTCACCGGTGGCCTTTATTTCAGCAATGGGAAAGCATGAAAGAAACAAATATCCCTGTCGACAGGGATAACATATTGCATTAACCTCCTTTCCTCGCTTTCATCTATAGCCTTTGCAGCAAGATTGTTTGGCAAGGCAATGAAATGAAACTTTAATAAAGGACAAGAGGAGTAACTGCCACCAGTATGAAACTGGGGAAGCAGAACTTTGCAAGCAATACTTGGAAGGACTGAGATTTTCCAACAGTCTTGTTCCTGTGCCAAGTCCAAGCAAGGAGCTCAGACTGCAGCCAGGCACTTGAAGAGGTGAGATCATTGCAATACCCCAGTGGTGTGTGAAGCAGGTAAAACCACAACAGCAGCAGAGCAGAAGAGAAATAAAAATGCCTTCCTCCATAACACAGAGTATCAGGTAAAAAGAAAAGGTTTTGAATAAAATGTTCAAACCCCCTGAAGTGACTCAGAGACTTATTTCATTTCCAAACACACCCACAGTTCTTTGGCTCCTGCATCTTGGAGCAACTGTGGCATTTTCACAACTTGCTTCTGAGGATGGAGCTTAAATACTTCTGATGGTGCAAGTCAAAGAGGGCAGTGATTTCAGGTGCCCAGCTCTCAAGGGTGGGAGATGCCTTCAAATAGGTCACCTGGAAGCACATTTACTTGCTGCCATGTTCACACTGCCCTGATAGCCAATCCACCCTGCAAACCCCTGGAGCTGATCAACACAGCATAAAGTCTCACTTTTTGGATGCTGAGCAGCTCTAGCTCCAACTTCCTTTCCCTGCGTGGGACTCTTTCAGCTGACAGTGAGAATGCCCTAGAGTTTCTGAGGGCCTTTCATCTTCCTGAGGCTCCCAAACATGCTTAAACAGCAGCTTTAACATGAAAAGCTAATTCACTCTGTTAATAACCCGGGACCATCTCCGTGTTCTCCCCTGGCAACTGCCTCAGAGAACAACCATTCTCTTAGGCACAAGCATTTTGATGGATGAAGGGAAAGCATTTCATTTTGACACTTGATTGACAGAAAGTGTCCCTGTTAATTATGACCTGAAAAACAGAAAGAGAAGAAAATTATAATACAGCTCCATAAACTAATTTTGGTGTCAAATTTGGGTGTTCTTAGCAGACACAAGGGGCAAAGCTAAGACCACACAGGGCAACAGATTTATTTACTCTATTACAAAGTCAGGGTGAGATCAGCACCAAAACTGCTAGAGCTCAACAGCAATGTAAAATATTATATGCTCAGACCTGTGCAAGTCAGAAACTATCTCCTGAATAGCTCCATACCACCTCTACTCTCACCAGAGTAACTTCAGAGTCTTTGGTGAACTTCATCCTTATTTATGCTGATATAACACAGAACGATGTGTCTTCCCTAAGCACTGCTTTTCCTCAATGTCTCACAATGATTTCAGGCTCACAGAAGGTCAACCTAACAAGAGCTGAGACAGCAATGACTGGGTAAAGGGCTGCTCTGCCAGCTTGGGGAAGGGAAAAGCACTGGGAAACCCTAACATAAAAAGGACCCTTGCTCTTTTGAAAGCCCATTCTCTTCCCCAGCTTCCAGTGTTCTTCTTCCACACACATATCAGAAATCACAGACAGAATAGGAAAGCCAGAAGAATGATGTTGCTTGCCTAGTGTCAAACAGCACACCCAGAGCAGAGACTGGGACAAAACTCAGTCCTTCAAATGAAGTCCCATGAAGGTTTAGCGCAGGTTTCCCTGACTCTCCCATACAAATCTCAGACCAACAGATGGTGGTGGCTCAAGGAAATTCTCGCAGCACAGGCCTGTGGTTTCATCCCCATGGGGTTTTGCACCCCATTAAAAAGAAAACCCCAAACCTATTTTCTGCCTGCCCACCGAGGCAGCATTCCCTCACCTGAACAGCTCCCTTCTCTCTCCAGCTTTGCCATGGCAACAAGAAAACTGCATATCACAGTGTAAAGTGGATGGGCTATGCTTTTAAATTGTCCTTCTGTCTCGAGCCAGGCTATGACATCTCCTAGCTACAAGGCATGTGAGGCTGGCAATACAATCCCTGCCATGAGAACCTGTAAATCCCAGACAACAAGTAGATCATTTGCTACAGGCATGTGCAAAGGGCAGGCAGGAGGTTTGTGAGCTGAGAAACCAAGAGGGGAGGTGGTTAGAAAATAGGAGACATTGGCTTCCCATGTCATTTTGTGGTGGGTGCAGTGGGACTGAGCTGGGCACGCTGTGAGTGAAGCACACCCTCCTCTGGGCAAGGCAGAGGGGCTGAAACAGAAGCTTTTCCATCTGGGAGTCACTTGCCAAACTGCAAAAGGACATTACAGAGCCAAGCCAGGGTTTCTTAGCAACAGCATTGCATACAGGTCCATTAACTCCAAATTTCTCCATGGATAAATCCTGACCTAGGAAAATCTTCAGACACTTATTGATAGCCTCAGCTATAGGATGTGTTTTGTTCAATCTGATAAAGGGGAAAAGAAAGGTAGGCATTGAAAAGCAAAGGCCAGAAAGGATTCTTTGGTCACCTTAGAGGCTTGTAGCTGCCTCTTAATTAGGTTATGGAGAGCTGCCACGGTGGGTGTTTACAAAGGCCTCAGCTGTAGCAATTGCTTTTGCAATTCTGCAAGAGAATTGCTTTGGCCAAAAAGCAACTGAAAAGCAGCTCATAAAACACAACACAAAAAAATCCCAAAACTGAGAGAGAATCAGAGGGCAAGAAGTGATTCACACATTACAACAGTTTGGTTTTCCCCTTGCAGAGGGGTTCGTATTTGTGGGACTCTGTTGACTCATTTCCTTGGCGTTACTCCTGATTTACTAGCAGCGCAGCAGACAGTGAGACTAGAGGAGGTGCTGGGAGGCCCCTCCTCCTCTTTGCTTTTAACTACCATTTGCAGTATTTCTATTCTGATTGTAGCTGACAGCAGCTGTTACTTTATTTCACCCCTAAGTAGCTCTTTATTTTCTCAGAGCCCATCTCTTGGAAACATGCAATGGTTTGAACAGCTCTTATTTCTGTTCTGGAAAGCCACATCTTATATTCAGCTAAGCACAGACTGAAAACACCACAATGAGAATCAAAGTGTATATTTTAACCACATTTCAAAGCTGATTTTAAAGACACTCTCAGAAAGGTGGGAGACGGATGCTGTTTGAAACATCACACTGTGTGAATGAATAGAGCTGGCAATACTGCACTTACATGTAGAATAAAGGTACAGTGTTTGTATGTGTGCAGCAATTTCAACATTCTGTTTTTCATTCCATTATTCAGACTACATGCATTCTTCATGTTTCTCATTAAAAGGGTATTTTTGATGATGATTATGAAGTTATCATCAGAGTTTGTGAAGTTAATGTGAGAAAAAGGCAAGATAAGCACATCTATAGTCTGTATGAGCACACTGGAAAGCTCCCTCGCTTGGAAAGGTCAGCTCACTTTAGATTGCCTGTCTGAATAAATTTTCAGCATTCAACCCTTGCTCTTCCCCTGGTACAAATGGAAAACCTGTACCAGATGTAGTTCTCAGTCTGAGTTACACAGATACTACTTTTATACCCCAACAAAGAAAACCACCTTCTAAGTTTGTCTTGGCTGTGATTTTGATTCCTTTGACTGCATTAATACTTTTCAAAGTAAATAGCTTAAAATTACACTTTAAAATACTTCCATTCATATTGTGACAAAAATAAAGGATACATTTAAATTTATGAATTAATACATGGAAGTAGCCATGGTCAAGAAGTAATTTGCTTGCACAATCTATGGCACCATTTGTCTAAAGCACACTTAGGTGCCAATTACGATGTACGGGTCCACTGGATTCACCTCAGAAGTTCCACAGCTGTGGATCAGATCTGTCCAACCCCTTTGTGATTTGCATGAGGAGTCAAAATGATAAACTCTTTAATAATGCCAGCAGATAGCACATGCTGAACTAGACGAGAATAGATACAGGTCTCTTTAATGAAAAGAACATGAGGTTTATCATGTTTTCGCTATTAAACTCAGAAGAGATTAGGCTAATGAAAAGCAAAAACAACCTCCCTGCCCCCAGAATTGCTCCTCAGCCTTCAAAATGTTTGTAGCTGAGGGAATAGCAGACACCTTCTCCCAGTTTTTCCTTCTCCCAGTGCTCCCACCACCACCAAAAATAACATTTAGGTATTAGATCTCCCTTTTCTTTTGGTTTGTCCACAGCTGCCTCGTGTTGCTTTTCCTAAGGGCCTTTACTGATGTTAAACAAAATAAAAGAGCTGCTATACACATAAGGCTTTTTTCATCCTTTCTTTTTTTTTTTTTTTTTTTTTTTTTTTTTTTTTTTTTTTTTTTTTTTTTTTTTTTTTTTTTTTTTTTTTTTTTTTTTTTTTTTTTTTTTTTTTTTTTGCCACATCTTCTACTCTCAAATAAAATCCTTCCATGTACTTCCTGTCCTGGAAAAGAACCTTCATTAGTGTGCATTTCTATACCAAGATGAAAGAAGTATTTGAGGCTAAAGTTTTCCCTGGAAAAGGAGAGGATTGCAAGCTGTTAATGTCATTATGTTTCTGTTTATTAGCATCTCTGGAAGCTGACAAATATGTTTTTAATGACTTTTTGTTTTTCCTTAATGCTCTTTAAAGTACTTTTCCCTTACTGCAGTGCTAATAAGGTGTAAAAGCCTTGTCCCAAAACTCTACTCCATTCCACAGCTCACACTCTGCTGCAGCTGTAATGGGAAGATTTTCTCACAAACACAAATTAAACCAAGTATTTACTGAGACAGAGTCAACATGTTAACACATTACAACTGTTCTCAACCTATTTAGTCTAGATTCCATTTCCAATGTGGTTGAAATAAAAATGTGTAGATCTTTAGTAATAACAGAAGAACTTTATTTGGACTTTTCACTGTCACAACTCAGCTGGTAAAGGATTACATACATATATAAGTATAGGAACAGGTTGCCCAGAGAAGCTGTGGCTGCCCCATCCCTGGCAGTGTTCAAGGCCAGTTTGGACAGGCCTTGGAACAACCTGCTCTAGTGTCCCTGCCTGTGGCAGGTGATTGCAACTGGAGGAGCTTTAAGGTCCCTTCAACCCAAACCAGGCTGGGATTCTGTATATATATAAATATATATATACACACATATATATACATACACACTCATATTATATGTATGTACAAACTAACTCTACTGACTGCAGCATTATTACCTATGTAGAGCAGCATTCTACTCAATATTTCTTCTGCATTTGGTTGCAAATGAAATGATGCTTCAAAGGCATCCGCCAAATCCTGCACTTTCCTCTGTTGTTCTCCAGCAAAACAATGATCTTTGAATTGAACTCAGCCTTTTTGGATTGTTTTCTAATTGAAAGCCAGATTCCAGCAGGAAAGGCTTTGTCAATGCAACAGTTTCTGAAAGATAACTATTATTGTAATGTCAAATCTAATCAGGAATCGCACACTGATGGTATTTGATTCTGCTTATTGATTTTCTTCATCTCCAATTGTTACTTTGGGCCAAAGGTTGTAAGGTGGGAGCATTTATCACTAATATCAGTAAGGAAAAGTATGATTAAGTATGATTAGCACAACTTTCCCCACCTCCAGACCATTCAAGCAAGTGCTTGTTTTAATTCTTTGTAAGTACAGCATTTTAAAGCACATTTAAGTATTTTGCTGAAGTGGGTTCTAGAGAGTGATAAGTGAATCATTTGAAGGACAAATTACCCAACCTGGGCCACCATCACCCTGCTATGGCAGCTCCAGGAGTGAAATGGGGATGCAGCAAGTGACTCATCCAGTGGTAACAGAGACTGATCAGTGGAAATCAAGTTACTCAGAACATGATTTGAAGAGTTCACAGCTCCTACTGACCCCATGCAAGGTCTTAAAAGGGTTTGAGGAAGTGATCACCATATTGCAATCTGTGTGCTTAGCATGTAATGACCAGTGCAGCATGGACATAGCAATTGAGCTGAGAATGTACCCTAAAGAACAGCATTTCATTTTTCATTTGGGGGAGAGGTGCAAGCATGCTGGAACAGGGGCATTTGTAGGATTAATACTGATAGAGTGAAACCAAACACTCCTTGCTTAGCACAAAAGCTCCTGGGGCATGCTCTGTATGTCTTTAAGGTACCCAACACTTCAGAAAAAAAAGGTAAGAAAGAATACAAACCAGAAGTGCAGATGCTCCCTATGGCAGTTATTTCCATAGTCTAAATTGTCATAAGAAAAAGTAAAAGACATTCAAATTAGGTCATTCATGGGAAAAAATTACTAAAGGTTTTTCTACAACATGCAGTATAGCTCAAACTGCTTATTGCTTTAATGCACATGGTTTTGGCCATCCATAGATACATAATACTGAAGAAGACAAACCACTGCTCTGCACATGCACTGAAATATCTCTGCTTGTTGGCAAACCCTCCTTTTGGCTCAGCAAAGGAAGACTACAAAAGCACATGAGTATCCATTCCCTTCCCGCTTAGTTTCCAGGCCAAGGTAATCCTTCTTCACTTTGAAAGGGAAACAAAAAGAAAAGCATCATCCCATCCACACAACTTAGTTCAGACCTGTGGGTTTGACAACTGCAGGTGGGAGAAGGGCTTTTTTTTGCTTCACACAAAGCACAGAAGTGCCAAAAGCCACGTTTGACTGTCACTGATGGGAAGCAAGGTTTGGATGAGCTTTACAGCAGCCCAGAGTATATGCAGGAGGAGGACGTAGTCACGATAACATTAAGAAATAAAACAGAGAGACAAAGCCTTTCATCCCTCCCCTACACAGAGTTTCAGCCAGAGGAATTAATTATTCCCCATTCCCAGCTCCATTTAATGTGGCCATTGCTTTCTGTCGATAAGGAGCAAACAATGAGTCTTCTTTCTTGAAAAAGCTCTCCAGCCTGTCTCCCTTTGGTTACTCCTACACATTGTTTCTCCTCTAACAGGAGTAGCTGACATTTGTGTCTTTGATGGGATAAAATAATAAACATGAGATGAAAACGGAGAAGGGCACCCTTTTGGATGGAAATCTGAGAATGTGGCTTCCTTCTGCTTCCAACTGCATCTTCTGAAGTTGCCTCGAAGGAGAGGGGGGAGAAAAGCAGCAGTCATGAATTCACACAAAGCACTACAAGTGTTTAGGCAAAAATCAGGTTCCTTTTATACTCAGTAAAGCAAATTTCTGGTATTTTTCAGTAACTTGGTTCCATTACAGGTACACCAATTCTCATATAGCTGAAATAATGATGTGGCTTTCATGTGGTACTGAGACGGGAAGGCAAAGAGGTGAAATTCTTCTCCTGGTTAAAATTATGTAAACTCAGAGATTGAGTATTTCTCAGTCGGTGGATGCTGACTTTCCAGAATGTATGGAATATTCTATTATAACTTCAGGCAAATAAAAATCAATGGAACTCCTTCACCTGCCAAGGTCAAAAAAGCTCAAGCAGCATAAAACTGCCTGATCATTAATGCATTTTTATGCATAAGAAATTCAAGATAATTTGGATCTTTTTCATTCCTGCCAACCTGGAAGAAGAAAAAAGAAAAAGACAAAAAGGAAATTCAGGCCTGAATTCATATTTGGGTAGGCCAAGGGATGACCTCTTCATCTGCCAAGTCCCAGATGTAGGATGCTGTATGTGACACTGAGTGATGCATACACACACATACACATATACATGAATTACTTATGCAAGAATATTTAAGGGGGGAAGCACCTTTTTAGAACTCTATGCTTTGATCATTAAGTTTCAAAATAACTAAATAAGTAAATGAGTGCAGGTGGAATGGAGCACTGCCTCTGGGTGGAAAGTGGAAAGGAGGACACAATTCTTCAACTAAAAGAAGAATTGTAGAATGGTTTGGGTTGAAAAGGACCTTAAGATCATCCAACTCCAATCCTCTGCCATGGGCAGGGACACTTCACCCTAGACCATGTCGCCCAAGGCTCTGTTTAACCTGGCCTTGAACACTGCCAGGGATGGGATATTTACCACTTCTTTGGGTAACCTGTTCCAGGGCCTCACTTTCCTCACAGGGAAGAAATTCTTCCTTGTATCTAACCTGAACTTCCCCTGTTTAAACCCATCACCCCTTGTCCTCTCACTACAAAGAGAAGCAGAGAGGACCCATTTGGATCAGAGATCACCAAACCTTCACTGGTAGCACAACAGAGAACAGCTGTTTTCCAAACCAAGGACATGGTTTCTACTGAGCATTCAGCTGGGGGTAAAGGTGTTGTGGAGGGGTTTATCTGCTGGTCCCCGGCTCTAGATGGATTTGGAACTTCTAATAGCATGGGTCTTGAGACGCACCTGCACACCCTATTCATTAGCAAAAGAACATCACCTTGTATAGAACATTTAGAGGTCATTAACACATCCATTGCAAATACTAACTTAGTGCATGCAAACTGTCCACACTGCTGTCCTCTTGAATCATAAACACTATCTTTGGTGTCTGGGGATCACTTCACCATCATTCTGGAGTCAACAGGACTAAATCATCCCACATTTAAGTACACAAACTGTCCCCAGCACAAAGGTGTGTGTTTCTCCTTTAAATAACTTGGTGCCTGTGGAGATATTTCCATCTAAGCCTGCAGCAGATTGAAGCTGCTCTGGGGGTCAGAGCCTGTCAGCTTCCCTTTCTGCAGATGATGCTCTGGCTTTTGGAGTGATAGATCAGGAACAATCTCCTCCATCTCCCTGCCACTTGCAAAGAACTCATTTACAGACAGGGAGGATGTGCTGTAGTCACAGGCAACGTCAATGCTTTCTTCCTACCTTGTTTGCTTTGGGAGGTTGGATATTTTTTTTCCCTCTCTCTGACTTATCCCTTTGTATGCACTTGACCCCTCATAAATAACAGAAACAAAATTGTCAGATTCTGGAGAATACTTGAGGCACAGAGAGGTCACAGGAGCTCGGAGGGGACAGGGAAACAGCAGGAATTCACAGAGAGATGAGCACCTTCCCAAAGAAGAAACCAGCCTCATAACAACTTATGAAATCAAAGGAAAAAGCAGGTCTCCCAAACCGAAACTGCCCAGCAGCTCCTCTGGGGACTCTGGCCCACATTCAGGACAGGTTCAGCTGGGGATCACCCCCACAAGAGCAGTGAAACTCAATTGGGAACCATCTCAGACCTCAGAAAAAGCCATGGGCACTACTCCAGCCAGCCCCTTCTTTGTTTTTTTAATCCCATAATGGTGCTTTAGGCAGGAAATGTTACTGATAAAGAGCAACCAGAGAAAAGTCAAACTTCATGGAAATTTTGTGCTGCCACTTTGTAACATTCTTTTGTCATTTTTTGGTAGAAATCATGACTCTGGCTTTGCATCTGCCTGTAACATCCATTTCTATTCAAAAGGGTGTTTTGCTTGCCAGTACTGCTTGACTATAGGGATTTATAAGTGCCCAAGCACATTGCTGAGGTAACATTTTCCTTGCAAAACTTATGAGTCTGTTCTGAGCTTTGCCTCAACTCATGGTTCCTGTTAATTCTTCTCACAAACCTTTCTGCTAACAGCATTAACAGCAAGAAATAAACCCCCTTTAAGTTCCTAAACACCTCCTCTAGAAGTGAGAGCAAGCAGACACCCACAATCTTGTTCCTTTATTATTGCAAACAACATGCCAAAGCCCTGACACCTTTTTATAGCTTCAGTATGAGCTCCCTCAAAGACTGACTTAATTTCTAAGCTATGATGGGGGCTCCACTGCAGTGTGGTACACTGAGCACAAGGGTTAGGCAGTGCATTAACATGCAATATTCCGCAGGCTGTGATATATGGACTGTCACTTAGAGCAAAGCATTGTGCATCTTAATTGTCTGCTCCTTTCCAGATACTCAGTTTGCTTGGGAGATTAGGAATTTTCCATCCACCTTCAATTTTCATAGAAATATGTATCTTGGAAAAGCACAAGAGTTAAAGATGCAATAATATAACAGTCTTTTGACTGTCAGGCATGCAGCTTTGACTGGTTTATCATCGTGCAATGCAGGAGAATGGATCACAGAAAATAACTACATATTTTTCTTTGCCTGATTTACAAGTTTTGGAGATTCCCCTGATGGGATCAGTTCTGTATGTCCACAGAATCATAGAATCACAGAAGGGTTTAGGTTGGGAAGGACCCTAACATCACCCAGTTCCAGCCCCCTGCCATGGGCAGGGACACCTCACATTAGACCATGTCACCCAAGGCTCTGTTCAACCTGGACTTGGACACTGCCAGGGATGGAGCATCTACCACTTCTTTGGGCAACCTGTGCCAGGGACTCACCATCCTCCACCCCTTTTCAGCCAGCCCCAGGGAGCTCAGAGTCAGCAGAAGATCTCCAAAATCTTCATGCTCACAGAGATTATTACTGAGGATCCAATACAGACCCACAGAAAACAGCTTCAGCTTCTGATTTTGCTCACATCTGACAGGCAACACGGCACTTCCATAGTCTAAGATCCTGGAACTTAAAAATCAGACAGCAGTACTGTGTGCACTGGCAGCATCGTACCTGAGGAAATGTTAATCTTCCTCAGCTGCATAGATTTTCAGTTAAAAACTATAGAATTGATATTAACAAACACTGTATGGATCAAAGAAATGCATGGCCAACATCAGCAGAAAGAAGTTAATTGTACAAGTGATGGTTCCCAAGTCAATTAGAGAGTTGCTATTTACAGATTTGCACCCAAACCCTATTTCTGGCCCGCTTATGATATGGCCCATAGGTTGTGCTTTCTGTGACCTTCCCAACCCACTTCCTTCTCAAGACATTTTATTGCCTTCCAAAGTTCTCTCTATCCACATAATGACAAACAGCTATCATTATTTCACCTGCGTGACAGCATTCCCATACCACTGAATCACACTCTGCTAAGACAGTTTGTTCCCAGGGCAGAAAACCATTATCAAATTGACAAAACCCAAGAAAAGTGGGTTTGCTGCTGCAGGTCAGTCACCCCATCACCACACTGCAGACTGCCCATTAGCGTTGTTGAGTCCTGCAGAACCACAGCTGGGATGAAGAAGGTGTTTCTAGATGATCTTAAGGTCCTTTCCAGCCCTAACCATTCTATGATTATACGATTCTCAACACTCATCCTGTCTGTGTGCCTTTGGCACACTGATTTCTCTTCCTTGTCCAACAAGTCTATACAACTCAAACATTCCTTTTGGATTGATTTAGTCTCTCTGTTAGATTATTTGATTTTGTGTTTACAATATTGATACTTTTCAGGCTGACAGCCAAATAAAACCTTTGAAGACATATGAAATATATATTTAGAGTCTCATTGCCTGATAATTTAAGGGCACAAACTATATAGCCAAAGCTGAGGAGCATCTCATTTATAGATGGCACATTTTGGCATCACAGTGCTTTACAAAAGAGACTTAAACACATATATTCTTGCATGGAATTTAAAATTCCAAGCAGCACAACCACAGTGGAGGTTATGCTACCTTGGACATGAATCCAGTTGCATTTTGAATTCTATTAAAACTTCAAGCTTGCTCAATAAAATAATTCTCTGTATTTGATTAGTATCCGAATTACATGTTTGCATATTACTGTATTTGTTTAAAAACCTAAAGAAGCTTTCCAGATCCTTTCTATCCCTTGGAAAATGCTGGGAAACAAAGTGGTATTTATAGAACTGAGCAGAAGTTTAAATACACAAGGTATTAAAGGGTGTAAGTACTATTCTAACATAAAGACAACACTTTCCCAGCATTTTGCTAAAGTTCTGCTGAAAAATAGAATTAAGTGATAGAAGCCAAAACTCCACTTGACCTCTAAGGTTTTGTGATGGTTAGTTTAATTATCCCATTCAAAATTAAATGTTAGTATCACTTTGAGTAAGCTCAAACTTGGCTGTATCTAGAAAATAGTATGGAGAGGGAAAGCATGGGAAAGCATGCTGTAATGCCACAGGTTCTGACAATAAATAACTTCTGACCTGGCAGACTCATACATCCTATTACTTAGAGGATGTTCTTAGCCTTAGAGGGTATCCTGGGGCTACTTAACTGCTGGTCATTGACCCAGTGGAGTAATGCCCCTCAGCGTGGAGCTAAGTCAATGCCCAGGCTACTTCACATGCAGAGCTAATTGGAAACAGGGGATGAATTAACTCATTTCTTCCATTGTTTTGTGCCCACTTGAATGCTGCAAGTTTAAAAGTGCATAAGAAAGCAGGGGGAGGGGAGGGGAGGGGGGGGCTTTGTCCTGAGATATCAGGGACATCAGCATCCCTGAACAAAGAGGATTAAGTCAGGTCTCACTCACTGAACACCAAAACAGGTGGCTGTAGAAGATCTATGCTCTCTTGTACCTTTAAAAACCAAAACCATGGGCAAATTTGAGAGCTTACAAGACCTCAGGAAGCAAGTCCATCACTATTCACAGTGTTATGTCCCTCAGGCTCTCAGCACTGGGAAAACCAGCAATGATGCAGGTAATACGCAGCCCTTTAATGCTGTACCTTGTATATTCAAAGTATCTCTTAGAGCAACACTTCATATTCAGAACATATTTAGCTTATGCATCATCAATTTAAGCTAAAATACTGAGTAGCTGTTATCAAGACAGGAGGTGTGGAGCACTTGAATAAGCACCCAAACCAGCACAGAAATGTACAAAGCTCCATCTCTAATTGTAGCAGAATCCAGAAAACAGTCCTCTAGCTCAGTCTTCTTTGTAGAAACATGTTTACAACAACTCTATCACCTCTCAGGGCAATTTCCCTTCATTGCCTTTCTCAGGCAAGCTCTGAACTCCTTTTTTCCAGTCTAGTTTTAGGGACATAGAAAGAAAATCTAAATAAATGAACCTGAGGTTTTCAAAGCTTAGCAAAGGCTCAGGGTCACTCCTTGGCCTGTATTGGTGTATCAGTCACCTGGCTTTAATAACTCAGATTCCATCATAGATAGTATATAAAGACAGAGAAACCCACAAGACATAAATCCTCATCAGGTTAACTGTCCTATTCTCTTTCTGCCAGACACAGTTTTGCCCAAAGTGTAAAAGGTTTTGTTTATAGCACAGCCTCAGCAAGCAAAGAGCTTCATTCGTCTCACTGTCCCCACCATAGCTCCAGACATGTCCTTTTTAATTATCCCTTCTGGCAAACAAGTGATTAGAAATGTATGGAAACAGGTTCAAGAGCAGACAACTCACAGAGCCAAGATCGAGCATCTGGTATACCAAGTCAAAACCCAGCTTAAAACCAACAAAACCCAACCAAAACCCAACCCAGCTACATCTCAGCTGGTGTTCTGGTGTATTATATCTGAAAAAGGATGATTCTGTGGCCTGGGTATTAGAATTGGTGCGTAGAAGTTGACTGTGTTTGCTTTCCCAGTAACCCAAGAAGCATCAGAAAGCTGCCCCATACCCTTCTGGCCAAGAAGCACATTGGGCTAGTACTTACACTGGGATGCTCCCTGTGATGCCAGTGTCAGTTTATAACCAACACCCCAGTGATCCAGAATAATGGAATAAACTGGGAGAAAGATCAGCCATCTCCCCCATCTGCAGAGCAGCAAGAGAGGAACAAAGAACAAACAGGGCTCGAACACCAGAATAACCTGGAGCACTCACCCCAATTTTAAGAGGATTAAGCAAAGCTCTCTCCTCCAGAGACATCAACAGCAACTTCCCCAGGTTGGAGAGTTACAGTATGAAAAGCAATTTCATTCCTTCCTTGGCATTTATATGTAATAAAAGCAGCACTTGCACTGTCCAAAATCAATTGTCAGATTTTTGCAAGGTTATTTCTGGGATATATAAGACAGGGCCCCCCTTTTATCATCTATCTGCAAGGAGAGCTCCTCTGGTTCCCAGCCTGCAGTCTCAGGTGCTGGGGGTAGTATCAAAAAAGCCCAAAATATTAAAAGAAAACCCAAGAACTCCAAGAAGTGTTTCAAAGCATTATGGTAAAACCAGGTAATTGCAAAAAAACTTTTAATTTGAGTCTGTAGAGGACTCCTCACACAGAGCACAACGAGAAACTTCCTACCACCTGAACTAACAGCAATAGATCATAGAATGGTTTGAGTTGGAAAGAACCTTAAGATCATCCAGTTTCAACCCCTGCCATGGGCAGGGTCCCCTTCCACTGGAGCAGCTTGCTCCAAGCCCCTGTGTCCAACCTGGCCTTGAACACTGCCAGCGATGGGGCAGCCACAGCTTCTCTGGGCACCCTATGCCAGCGCCTCAGCACCCTCACAGGGAAGAGCTTCTGCCTTATCTCCAACCTGAACTTGCCCTGGTTCAGTTTGAACCCATCACCCCTTGTCCTATTGCTACAGTCCCTGATGAAGAGCCCCTCTCCAGCATCGTTGTAGCCCCCTTCAGACACTGGAAGCTGCTCTGAGGTCTCCACGCAGCTTCTCTTCTCCAGGCTGAACAGCCCCAATGTTCTCAGCCTGGCTCTATATGGGAGCTGCTCCAGCCCCTGCTAATCCTCGTGGCCTCCTCTGAACTTGTTCCAACAGTTCCATGTCCTTCCTATGTTGGGGACCCCAGCACTGCACACAGTGCTCAGAGTGGGGTCTCCCCAGAGCACAGCAGAGGGATCACCTCCCTCAACCTGCTGCTCATGCCCTGGGGATGGAACCCAATGCGTTTTTTCCCCCAGTGCAGTTTTAGTGCAGCCACGACTACAAAATCTGGTGACCACAACTACTGAAAATACACTGCCGCAATGAGGAGTTCCATTAACCCACCCACTCCTCACCGAGGTCATGAAAGCAGCAGGATGGATCTAATCTCTTAACACAGAGATGTCTGATGCCTTTAACTGGCTAACTGCAGCTCCAGTGAGCTCTATAGTGGCAGATGTGGTTATTCAGCTACTGGATCTTAAATCTGGTTCATTCCACAGATGACTGTGATGTTTTAAAAAATTAAGCATCCAATTAATAGCATCAATAGGAAGAATACTGAAATTGCTCATTTAACAAGAACAGTTGCATCTTTAATTACAAGTAGTCCAGGGTAAAGGAAATGGAAAACCTCCAACAGACTACCAAGGTGAAACTGCCATTGTCTCCTCGCTGTTGTAGTTCCTGAGAACACAGCCCTCTTTTGCTGTGTAAAATACAGAGGATGTTTCCTCTTCCAGAGTATTTCTATTACAAGCAAACAAAAGCCAAAACTGTGGGAGCTGAACTGCAAAAAGGAATTTGGATGTAAGAGAACAAGGATTTGCTCAGCAGCACACAGGGAGTCTTTGGCAGGATGAGTTACGGAAAGTCAGCAAGAGGAAAACATCTGCCTTTGGTTTGGGGTGGGAGGGAAGATAATCTGTCCCTGCAGGCAAGCTCTCCCATGTTTCAGCCCAGGTCTTCACCCACAGGACAATTCCTCTTTTTTACTGTGTTCAGACAGAAATTCAACCGTGCCACTTCGTTAACTTCAGATATGCTTATTCCAGCTTTGCTGCTGGGTGAGATTTTCCAAGGCACTGAAAGCTGCTTAACGCTGCTGCTGCTGAATAGCTCAGCCAGCATGGGCTGTTCCCGAAATCCCACCCAAGGCGAGTATCTGACTCTGGGAGTGTCATTTATCCTATTGCTGTGGGAGTTGTCACCAGGCAGAGCCATCACCCAGGGCTTGGGTGAGCCCCTCTCTAGAAGCAAGGTGTGATTTGAAACATTGCTGCACCATCCTCTTGAAATTAAAGTTTATTCCAGAGTTCTCTGTAGCAAATACCAAAGGGGATTGATTGCCTTGGCATTAATTAGATATAAGGAAGTTCTTTACTGTGAGGGTGGTGAGGAACTGGCACAGGTTGTCCAAAGAAGTGGTAAATGCTCTATCCCTGGCAGTATCCAAGGCCAGGTTGGACAGAACCTATATGGTTTAGTATGAGGCATCCTTGCCCATGGCAGGGGGGTTGGAACTGGATGATTTTAAGGTCCTTTCCAACCCAAACCAGTCTGGGATTCTATGATAAACCATGCCAAGTGCAAGGTCTTCCACCTGGGTCAGAGCAATCCCAGGCACAGCTACAGGTTGGGCAAAGAGGAGATTCAGAGCAGCCCAAGGAGAAGGACTTGGGGGTGGTGGTCGATGAGAACATGAACATGAGTCGACTGCAGTGTGCGCTTGCAGCCCAGAAAGCAACCATATCCTGGGCTGCATCAAAAGGAGCGTGACCAGCAGGTCCAAGGAGGTGATCCTGCCCCTCTACTCTGCTCTCGTGAGACCTCACCTGGAGCATTGTGTGCAGTTCTGGTGTCCTCCACATAAAAGGACATGGAGCTGCTGGAACAAGTCCAGAGGAGGCCACGAGGATNTCCCGTGAGACCTCACCTGGAACAATTGTTTGCAGTTCTGGTGTCCTCCACATAAAAGGACATGGAGCTGCTGGAACAAGTCCAGAGGAGGCCACGAGGATGATCAGGGACTGAAGCATCTCCCATACGAAGACAGGCTGGGGAAGCTGGGTCTGTTCAGCCTGGGGAAGAGAAGGCTGCATGGAGACCTCAGAGCAGCCTTCCAGTATCTGAAGGGGGCCTATAGGGATGCTGGAGAGGGGCTCTTCATCAGGGGCTGTAGTGACAGGACAAGGGGTAAGGGGTTCAAACTGAAAGAGGGGAGGTTTGGATTGGGTATAAGGAAGAAATTCTTCACTGTTAGGGTGGTGAGGCACCGGAATGGGTTGCCCAGGGAAGCTGTGAATGCTCCATCCCTGGCAGTGTTCAAGGCCAGGTTGGATGAAGCCTTTCGTGGCACGGTTTAGTGTGGGGTGTCCCTGCTTATGGCAGGGGGGTTGGAACTGGATGATCTTAAGGTCCTTTCCAACCCGAACCATTCTACAGCCAATTCCTGAAGAACATTTGAGGATTTAAGGATAACTTCTGTGGGAAGGGCTACCTTCATGAACCTTGCCCAGTTTGGGTCTAGCAGAATAATGTTCTCTCGGTTCCTCTATTCTTGTTAGCAAACAGAGAGCTATTTGGAGTAAAAAAATCTGATTTAACCCAAGCCCTGCTTGTGCAGGAGGAGCCTGGGAAGAGCTTCAAAAGACCAGTCACCTGGGACACAGAAGACACAACACACCAACAAAAGCCTGGTTTTGGGGAAAAGTATTTGCAAGCATCTGGATACTTAAACAAGCATCAGCGAAAGTTCATTAAAATAGAAATTGAAGTTAATTAACTAACCAAGGGACTCCTCTGTTCCATTCACTTTAAAGCCAACCACATCCTTCCCTCAGTCTCCTAACTGGCTTTATTCAGTTCCAGTTACTACATCAAAGTGCTGTATTCTGCTTACAGATTCAAGGCAAAGCACATTTATCTATTGCAGAAGGATATACATTTAAATGGGTGTTCTACATGTATCTATAACTCAATTGAGTAATCAAAGAAGTACAATCTAAGCATGAGCTTCTTTGTGTTTGGCATTAATAGAGCCCCCGAGATTCTTTCCATGCATTTCTCTTGATATATTTTTTGTTTCATGGATGATGAGGAACAAAATGGGAATTTTGTCATTCTCCAGCTACAACTGGCCTGTAGAAAGTTTTATCTAGGAATGATTACGGCAGGGGGGTTGGAACTAGATGATCTTAAGGTCCTTTCCTACCCTAACTATTGTATGATTCTATAATGATCCGACTGCTTGCTTAGGCTTACATTTCAGTTGAAAATTCAGACTCAACAGGAGAGCAAGAAACTACCATGGGGTGATTGAAAGAACTTTCATTCCCTTAAAAAGGGAAATAAACAAATCAAGCTTCAAAGGTGCCAGGGGAAGTTTGGCAATGAAACTGTTGCCACTAAAAGCAGCGAGATATCTTCTGTTCACTGTGTTGAGTGAAAAATTGCAAGGATTGCACTGGCCCGAACCAAGCAAAACAATCTGCAGAGTGAAACATGCTTGGAATAGGAAGAGCCAGAGAGGAAATCAAATTCAAAAGTTATGGTAATCAACTTTTTAATTCCTTTCCATTGGCCTACACTTGATTTATCTAAACAGATGCAGCAAAGTATGTGCATGCAAGTAACTACAGCTTAATCCAAAACCACTCGTAACCATCCTAATGAATAAAGCATAGAATTTGCCATTAAATTTTGGTTCATAGTGATAATATGTAATACTTGCCTGTAGATGATAGACTCCACCAAAGCAACCAGCTTATCTCGCAGTGATGTGTAAGGTACAGCTATGGCATTTTTGCAGGTGCAGGACAGCACCTCCTAAGTCTGACAGGGGTTATCTTGCAACATACAACAACAAAAAACATAAAAATGGCATGTCCCAGCTCTTGTTACTATGGGAGAAAGATTTCAGGGGACAAGAAGGCTAAAAGATAAAGAATCATAGAACCTATAGTTTGGATTGTAAATGACCTGAAGCTCATCCAGTTCCAGCCACAGCCATGGGCAGGGACCCCTTCCACTGGAGCAGCTTGCTCCAAGTCCCTGTGTCCAACCTGGCCTTGAACACTGCCAGGGATGGGGCAGCCACAGCTTCTCTGGGCACCCTATGCCAGCGCCTCAGCACCCTCACAGGGAAGACCTTCAATCTGAACTTGCCCTGTTTCAGTCTGAACCCATCACCCCTTGTCCCATCGCTACAGTCCCTGATGAAGAGTCCCTCTGCAGCATTCTTGTAGCCCCATTCAGACACTGGAAAAAAACAGAAACACCTCCCTGTGGTTCCAGCTTGTGCACCCCCTCCTCTATAAAATCACCACTCTCCCTTTCTGTACTCTCCATAACTTTGTTACTCAATGAAATCCTGGAGGAGACAAAGAAAATTCCACTTCCCATTACTTGTTGATTATCAGCCTACTTCTCACTGCAGCAAAAAGTCCCAGCAGCTGCAGAGGTCCAGGCAAGCATGCAAATCAGCGGTTTGTAACTCAGCATCTACCCACTGCTGCTTTACTGCAGGGACTCTGCAGTTTCCCACCATGGAGGAAGCATATGGTCTAAATAAGGCTAATAAAGATGCATTAATGTTTCTGTTGCCTTCCTTGTAAATAAGATTTCCCTGTAGGCTACTAATTTATCAGTCAGTTTCTTTACAGCTTAGGATTGCAGAGGAGGAAGCTGTGTATAAAGTGTTTTAAGCCTGCTACATATATTCACTATCATTTCCTCTCTTTCTTTAGGCTAGTGTTGGGCACATGTACTCACAGCAAACATTCTGCTCCAAGACCTCTGAATTTTAGGAGGAAGC
This sequence comes from Agapornis roseicollis, assembly GCA_002631895.1. Taxonomy (NCBI): domain Eukaryota; kingdom Metazoa; phylum Chordata; class Aves; order Psittaciformes; family Psittacidae; genus Agapornis; species Agapornis roseicollis. The sequence goes on from NDXB01005090.1 coordinate 105,114, forward strand.
CTGCTATAAATCTAAGCAATAGATTAACAAGCTCATTTGCTGCTGAGCTCTTAGAGTTCAGATCTAGAAACAACTCTTGAAGAATCTTTTTTACTGACTTTTTAAGTTCAAATGTAAGCATTTTCTCAAGTCCCCACCACTGGCTGAATGTACATGAGCAAAATACAGAGCAACCCTGTATCATTTGTCTGCCTCTGTGCCAAGGATGGTCTTCACCCACTGTGCATTATTCATGAATTCTTCTCTATCTTTTACTGCCTTAACACAAAATAGAGGTATTGGGAGGAACCCAAACATCCTCCCACAGCAGGAACGCAAGGAGGAAACATGACAGAGCCAGCACTGGGGGAATGCCTCCGAAGAGGACCAACAAATGAACATCTGATGTGCTAAACAAACCCAATTCCATTCTCAGCTTTGCTTTCCACCTGCAATTACAGCACATTTCTGCTGAACATTTTTTTCCTGGAAGCTGAAACAGTTTTATTAGAGCTTTAATCTGACAGGACAGTAGAGAACAGACTCCTGAAAAGCAATTACTTTGGCCACTGGTTACTTCCCATGCAGGCAGCAAGTACTCCAACTGCAGAGAGCTGGGGAAGACCACAGTTTTATGTGATGGACTACAATATCTGGAGGAGTTAATTAATCTTGTGGGGTGAGTAGGAAGAGAAAAACTTTGCAAGTACACAGTTTAACATTCAAATTAATTGACAATAAATCACTTAAAATGTTTAATTTAAATGCGATTAATTTATTGGAAAAACTAAAACAGCCCAGGGACAGAGAGCTGGTGCATCTGGCACAGCAGCTAGAGCAACAGCAAGTTCCCATGGCAACATATTTGTCAGAAACAAGCAAATGCACTTAGATGATGTGTTTTTGGTTTTAATCTAACAGGGTGATGAGGACTGTACCAACAGGATTCAAAATATTGAGATTAAACTAAAGAAATTAAGAGGAGATATGAAAACTTCTTTTCTTCCTCTGAGCTGGGAGGCCATTGCTGTGGGATCTGAACTAAACCTGGCAATGCAGGTGCTAATGTGGGTAACTGCAAAAGCAACTCAGTTCTGCACTGCATCAGTACTGGTGCTGATTATGCCCATATGTGGGCTCTCTACAGCTCAGCCATAGCAGATTTTAGCACCCCCACACCTACAGAGAGAGATGATTCTGTTCACTTCTACCCCAAGGGCAGCTGATGGCTTGTGTCAAGGTTCAAAGGTTCAAAATTACTCTATGTATAACAAAGAGGAAAAAAAAAAAGGCACCAAAACCCAGTCAGTCATTGCTATTCTTGTTCATGGATTTCAGTGAGCAGTATCTGATGCTGTTGCTAAAAGAGGAGGAATCATGGTACACATGAACTCATTTTTATTATTCTTCAAGAAGGATGCATGTAGAGTTTGTTTCGTAAAGCCCTTGGCAGATACCATGTTCTTTGTATGTAATTTTACAGGTTGGGCACTGAACCACAGGATGTCTTTAAAAGCTTGCCCATAATACTCATGTAGATTCAGGAGTCCCATCATGTACCTGGTGCAGCTTGCTCTTCCTGATGTGAGTATTCAAACCAGTTCATGTCAGAACTGGGACAAAGAGGAAACCTAAAATACATCAATATACAAGAACTGAGTAGACCTTCCACTTAAGGTAGCTTAGAGATTTAGGTGTATGGTTTAGATCTAACTCACTTTAGATATTTAGGTGGTTTTTGAACCAATTCTACGCATTTGGGCTTCTGAAACAGCACTGAGGAATGACGATCAGAAAACAAATGAGCTACCTGTGTTGATGGTAAAGAAAGGAAAAGACAATTTGACACCAGTGAGATGGGAAGCACCTCTGAGACTTTATTTGGCAAGTTGTCCTTTAAAGGTCTCCCCTGAATGGCCTCTATCTCCATCCAAAAAAATAACAGGCCAATGGGAGTTATTTGGCCTCTGGATCCAAAGAGGAACTAAACTTGATGCTTAGCTGCAATTCATTCATTTACTTTTTCTTGAAGACAAGTTTTGATGCAACCTTGGGATAGTAGATTTCCAAGCTCTCAGCAGGACACAGATCTACATCCCTCCAGACTGATGCTTTTCTGCTGAGAGGATACCCTGAGCTTCTGGCAGCAACTTTCTGTTTAGTGGGAGGTGAACATAAACAGGCAAAGCTGTTATTTTCAGTAAGCAGCAAATCACGATGTGGTGAGCAACTGAACTCAGTCCCCTCCTCAGATTTTCCCTTTGCATTAATATAACTGGGAAGACATGAGCCTGAATGTGGCTAAACTGTTTTCCCAAGAGACTTCAAGTTTGCTGTGTTTTGGCTGTGATTGAAACTCTTTTGCCTTCTTGTGTTGCTTGTTGGGGCATCAATTTGATGAAGGTACTGACAGGGGCTTTTTGCCTTTCTTTAGGCAGTTCCTAAATATGGGGAAATTCAATTTCATTTGCTGGTCCAAACCAGCCAAAGTGTGGATTTTTCTCCCTTTTTCTCTCATGCCTTGCAGGTCCTCCAGGCACTGGGCTACCAGCCAGTGTGGGGGTGCTGTTCTGAGCCATCCCTCCTCTTTGTATAATCAATATTTACTGCAGCCACGATTTGAACTGAGGTTTTCTCCAGTTCAGATGGGGAAAGAAGTTTCTTCTTCCTCCCTAAAGGACCACCCTCTAATCACATCCACACTGCACTGACAGTAACAAACAGGCAGGGTGTTGTCCTACTCTTCTGAACACCACTGACTTTCATGTAATCTGTGAAACAGAATGTATTTGGTACTGTGTTCATACACAGTGTGCATTATTTTATCCTTCTTAATTCAGTGAGGTTCAGCCATTCATCTTCTTGACTTCTATTCCCCAAACTCAGCTATGCTTAAGTTAGATATGTGGGCTTTAAAGCTATGAATAAGGAATTCATTCACCACTTCTCCCTGGCAGGCAGGTGTTTTGTCATTGCAATTATTTATGCATCTTTATCACCCCATTCTGCACTTGCCTCTCAAGTGGAGGGCAGAAGGGAGATGGACCATCATTAACCCTGATTGATTTTGCTTTTCTTTCCTGTCTATATTGGAGTCTGCAGTGCTGCTTCAACCAGTCGCATTTCTCTCCTGGGACTACCGAACAAACCCCTTCTCCTTCCCCACCTCCCTCACTCCCTGCCTTTTCATAACCCATTTTCACCCATTGTAGAGAGATGACCCCAATCTACCTTCCATTCTCAGCAGGTGCCTGTGTGTATTCTGGCACCTCTCCCCCATGGTCACCTTATTCTAAATGCTTTGTGCAGATAACGCAGTGGAAGTTGTTTCTCCTGACCTCTGCCATCCCCATGGAGATGCTTAGGAAATGGTTTCTAAAAACACCTCATTTGGGTAACTCTTGCTGCCACACTCACATTTCATAGTCCATGGAGATTTTCAAGCATCATGCTTGTTCAATCTTCTTTGATTTTTTTGCATTATACGTAAGCTTTACACCAGGATTAGGAATCACAACGGCTCCACTACCTTTCTCAGAAAGTTACAGCTGAAGTGAGAGTCTCTAGGGGGAGTTTCTCATCACCAGAAGTGGGGGAAATATAAAACAGCACTGTGTCCTGGGTTCAGCAGTAGCAGTCATTTTTTCTTCTTCATAGCACCTGGTGCAGCTGTGTTTTGACTTTCAGTTGGGAACAAAACTGATAACAGGAATGTTTTTAGTTACTGCTCAAATGTTTTACTCTGACCAAGGACTTTGTGAGCTTCACGCTCTGCCAGGGAGGAAGGGAGGCCAGGAGGAAGCAGGGACAGGACACCTGACCCAAACTGACCAAAGAGGTATTCCATACCATAGCACGTCATGCCCAGGATGTAATGGGGAGTTACCCAGAAGGGCGAGTGCTCTGGGGGATTGGAGGAGGTATTTGGTCAGTGCTGCTGGTGTGTCATGAGTTATCTGTCAGTGGTTGGTGAGATGCTGTATTCTTTTCCCTTGTTATTTCCTTTATCATTATTATTATTGGTGGTAGCAGCAGTGATTTGTGTTATACCTTAGTTACTAAACTGTTCTTATCTCAACCTGTGGGAGTTGCATTCTTTTGATTCTCCTCCCCATCTTCCTGGAAGCAAGGAAGGGCAAGAAAGAGGGGTTGAGTGAGTGAACGAGATGCGTGGCTGGGTTTAAACCACCACACACTGGAAGGCATGTGCTTGTGTCAAGTCCTTCAAATAGACTGAAATTACCTTACACCGAAGACTTGAAATGTGCTCCTACATTTTGAGGGGGTTTTGACTGTCCCTTTACACCGGCTCCCCAGCTACAGGAAGTATTTTTCCATGTAATAGTCACATTAGATCCCAGCAGGGAAATGCCATTACCATAACAAAGTCTAAGATAAACTCGGCTTTTGTGTTGTTGACTGCATTAAAATTTGAATCTTGTGCCAAGTTGAGAAATTGGCCCTAAAAACATAAGAAAAATATATGGTGTAATCAGGATTATTAAAAGTGAAACCGACTAAACTGAGGCAATGAAGCCTTTCATTCAACATGCAAAAAATACTGTGAAATCACAATTAAATTACTTGATTTTGTCACTTGGTAACTGGTGTGACTGTAGCAGCATCTCTCACATAAGGAACACTTCATCACATGGAGTATTGTACAAATCTGGTATTTCCTTTCCTTGACAATGTAACTTATTCTACAACGTTAACATATGTCATAAAACCTCTCACGTGCCATTTTCTCTGGGATCATTTATTATTTAGACACTCAGTCACTTCTTCCTAAATCATCAGGCCACTTCATCTCTGTCTCAGCACTTTCTATACCAGTTCAAAAGCAAATCTAGAATGATATGGATGGGTCTATTTGCTTTATTACAGCTTCACTTATGCTCCATTACAGATCATCTAATGGTAGCTACTTGATTTATCAGCAGTTTATCAGGATGCATTTTAAGACAGCTGAAAATTAAGACAAGTGATCAGACTACCAAGGTTTAAGGATGGTGTTTGGTAGGATGTTGATATCAGCTCCATGCTCTGTTGCACCAAAGCACGTAAGAGCATTGCCCACGTTTATGTCCAAAGCCTCCTCTATTCCCACTCCATTGCAAATCCATGCAACAGCTGACATTCTTGTTCTCCTGTCACTCATCACAGCAGCATTTGTGTGTGCACTGGTAGCTGCTTTCTGCCTCACATTAAATTAGAATTTAATAGGATTGCATTTTATGCATTCTAGATAAAATTTCATCAGCCACATTCAGCAGTAAGCTGGAGTGACAGCAGTGAACTGAGCTCAAGAGGGACAAGCTACTTCCACCCAGGGACAAGCCTACTTTTTGCAGTGCTGCCTCTTTTCCCTTGGTAAATACAGCACCTTTGCATCCCTCCCACCTTGCATCCCTAAGGTGGGATGATACATTATTTTGCCTACAGCACCATTCAAAGGTGCATTGAGACAGAGGGAAAACAAAAACTACCATTATTTTCTGAAATATTTGGAAAATATATTTCTTTTCTGAGCCTGTGAGGACCAGCTTCCTTGCACTATACTGAATGTGAACTGATTTCCAGGGCACAACCTCAAGCATCACTGCAAATTTCTCCACAGATAAACTACACTGGAGAAACTGACCATTGTTTGAGGAATGTGGTGTAGGCTTGATTCAAATCGACTTAATATAAGGACATACAAGTTTTCTAGTGAGAATTACCCTGTTATACCCCCAATATTACAGACAAGAGAGAGTATAGAAAGCATCCCCATTGGATTCTCCACCCAAACCCACACCGAACAGAGCCACAACTGGATTTTAACCCCACAGGCTTTAGGAAAGTGAAGCACCAGGACAAGAATTCAGAGCTGCTGATGGTTTGTCCCTTAACAAACCCCATTTTCAAATGAAATAGAGAAAAAAAAAAAAATCCTTAGGTGACAAACTTGCACCACACCTCCAATTGGCTTCAGACAAACAAGAGATAAATGGATGGGCTGACCTTTCTCAGGGGTGCAAGACAGAGTGATTGCCTTTCTTCTTTAAACAGCACTAAGTAGACGTGACATTCAGTCAAGATCTTACTGACACGTGAATATTCACCACACCGTTACAGATCCTGCTCACTCAGCTGCTGCTTCTGGATCAGGAATAATGACAAACCGGAGAGGGTGGAACACTTCATGTGCATTTAACTACTGAAATTCCAATTGCATCGTAAATCCAGCCCTTTCCTTACCCTCTTTTAAAGAGCGCCAGCATTTGCTCAGATAGTTTTACATTTTACTCAAGATAGAGTTTGAAAAGGAGATTTTCATCCTTGTACTGCACTCCCTCATTAATTATTTACCAATACAGTCAAAATACAGCAGCGTTTATCCCAAATTTGCAATTATGGCTGATTTGTATTTTGCACTTAAAGCAGACATTCATATTCTTTGTGTCCATCACCCCTATTTTATCATACCAGCCCTCTGAATATTTAAAGAATTTACTAGAGTATCCAAAACTCAGGTTTTCCTGTGGGTCCTACCACAAGTGTGGCTGTTTCTTGTTCAGTAATGGATCAACACTGACTCTAGTATCTGTTTTAGTGAGAAAAATGCAGGTGATGTTAAGTTAGTGTTGTTTTCTCTAATGGCTGATTATCCACTGTGCAAAGGCTTCTCTTCCCTCTCCTCGCATTCTCTAGAGATGATACCACAGAAAGATAAAAGGCCAGAGGGTAATTATGCTGTTTTTCATTTCCAATGATCTCAAAGCATTGTGTAAAATAAGCAAGTGCCTCTTACACACAAGCATCAGATCTAAGAGATTACCTGGTAAATAGAGAAAGAAATATGTTTGGTTAGTTTTCAAGGATTCATATTAGGAAAAACGTCTTTTATCTTCTGAAATATTTTTCCTTTTGCAGCTAAACTATTAGCTTGGACATAGAAGGATCTGATAACAAAAAGGAGTAGCTCTAATAGTATAGATACTTCTGTAGTATCAGTAGTGGCTGCACAGAAAACTGTGGAAATATGCTGGCTATTTTGGCATACCTTCTCCTTCATAGCTATGCTATAGCTATCTCCTTCAGCTAAAATTTGCTAAGTTTCCAAGCTAAAATAACTGATTCTAGAAATACCTTGTTCTCACTTTCAAATCAGAAAGAAAGGTCTTAATGTGCAAAGCTCCACAGACAAGGGTTGAGTTTGGGGTTTCTTTTCTCTCTTTTATCCATCACATTAAAGCCCCAGCTTGTTGTACTGCCTGTGTTGCACCAGCAGCAAAAAGCAGTTGTTGGGAACTGGAGCAGATCAGATCTCTGACAAAGCTTACTGACTTTTCAATAAAGAGGTGCCTTTTTGTGTAGTTAGGTTATGATTTACAGCTCCGCTTCAAGAAGCCAACACAGCACTGCAATTCCCAGACCAGCTGTTGAAGAGAAGAAGGGGGATGTATGCACAGGCACATGCACAGAGAGATACATGCCCACAGCTCTAGCACATCGACCAGAAGATATTCTTGTCTATTTTACCATAATGGTCATAATGTTTTCCTCCGTGGTCACACAGATGTTGTTCAGACCTCTTACATCTGCTCCTCAGCAATTCAGATTCACTAAACAGCCTCTAAAAATGAAGGGTAAGGAAAACCAGGAATCTTGCCTTTTTTTCCAAAGACACAGAAGTCAATCAGATTGCAGTGAAGAATTGTAAAACTCTTGATTTTTTGATGTTATGATTTTTTTCCTGGGCTGTCCAGAGGGAATCATCACTGGAAGAAAGTTTCTCTTTTGTAATTACATTAATACATGGAGTAAATTTTCCTTGACCTGAAGGCAGTTTCTTCTGATAAGCTTTTGAGCAGAGTAACAGACATTTGAGTCTTTGACAGCAAGAAAGACAAACTGAATTATCTAATACTACATTACAGATCTTTATTAATTGGTATATCATTTGTTCCCTTCCAAAAGCAAGGCATGAGCACATTTGTAACCTCTCTCCAGTAGGACTATGGAGGTTAGACTGAAGAGCATTTACTTCTGCTTGCAAAATAAAGCACGGATTTATGACACATTGTTCTTATTCCCTTTAATAACTGTGTTGCAAGGCTACTACTGTCATTAGGCCCAATGTGTTCCTCCTGGTGACACATAGAACTGAGAAAAGCCAACACACAAAAACAAGAAGAAAATTCCAAATGAGCAGAATGATCTGTGGTTCTTCAGCTGGCAGCACACACCTTTGCATTTCTTGCTTGCGGCATTCCAGGTTTCCTTTTCCTTCTGGAACAATTTGCAGTACTGAAAAGGTGGGACTGGATTTTCTCTTTCATTCAAGGGTCTCTCTCAAAGATGCCAGAGACCCTGTGGTATCAGCAGATTTAAACTTGGCATTGATGAGCAGTAGCTTCTAATCCCTGGTTAGGTGAGGGCAGGGAAGAGAGTGAAAAAGTGAAAACCAGCCACTATGAAATAATGATACTTAAGAAAACCATGGGAGACGTCGCTGCTTTAGTGATTTTTCTTGAGGTTATGTGATCAAGTGAAAAAAGACTATGAAGAACCTGGAAATCAAAATAGTGTCTTGGGGAAATACACGATAGCATAAGCATCATGTCTCTCTGTCCTGGGGATGGGGACAGGGGATATGGCCCCAAAACCTACACATGCCTTTTCCAGCTTTCCAGCCTTTCCATGGACTTAATGGACCAGTAAGATCCAGGCCCTGCAACTGGAGCCCCTACAGGCACAGCAAGTGTTAGACAGAAGCATTAGAGAGGGTTTAGGAAGCTCAGTGTTTCTGAAAATAGAACACAGCAACTAAATTCAACTCACTTTTTTCAGACGAGAAAAAAAAAAATCATCTCCATTTTTCCTGATTCTATTCTTTTAAACATGAGGTTTAATACTATTTAGACACCTCCATGCTGCAAATTGTCTACGCAAATTATTACATAAATTCTAACTTCTAGTAACATCATCCCCTCCTCCTTTTCCATGTGTACTACGTTGAAAGATGAATTCAGATTCACACTAGCAAAGCCCATTTTCAATCAGATCCAATGCCAAAATTTGTGCAGTTTCACTGTTAGGTAGTCAAGCGTTTCTAATGTTATGTGTGTTTTAGACATTTTTAGGAAGAAAGATGGAGTGAAAAGTAATGAAATGAAATACTTTGCTGCAGCTTAGAACTTCATGCTTGAACAGACTCCAAAATGTAGAAGGCTTTGCCTTGCCTTAAAGTAGGAAAAAGCATTTTAAATGAAGTCTAGAACTATCCAGCTCATATCCTCCACCTAAAATAGCCTAAAATGGATCTATACTAAAGAAGCCTCCAAACATTAGACTTAGAGCTGCACAGTCACTGCCAGAAAGCTTTACTTAGATTCCCATGCCAGCCTATGGACTGGAGGCATGGCCATGGCAAAGGACAGCAGCACAGAATCCCAGCCTGGTTTGGGTTGGAAGGGACCTTAAAGCTCCTCCAGTTGCAACCTCTGCCACGGGCAGGAACCCCTTCCGCTAGAGCAGGTTGCTGATTTTAACCCACTGGTCTGTGACTATTGCTGGCTGCAAAGCACAGCTGCACTGGAGCCACGCTGTCTGCATCATCTCACCTCACAGCATCCCTCAAGACTTTGCCTCCTCTTTTTTATTCATGCTTCGAAGAGAACTTGTTACTCAAAGTGCAAGTTGGTTTGTATTGAACACTTGTACAGCCTCTGTTATTACAGTGTGCAATAGATGTAGCTCAGCACTGCAGACCCTGATTTGAACCTCAGGACCTGAAGTACACAATGATTCGATAAACTGTAAAAAGCTATTCAGGAGAGCAGTGAATGAGGGTTTGCATGCCTCGAGCAGCTATGACAGAGTTATTGTGATATTATAGAGCAGAATGGAGATGTGCATCCACAGGTAACAGCATGCAGATGGCTGCATAGCAATAACACATAGACATAAAGCATGCTTTTTTACCACCATGGATTACACCTCCAAACCCCGTGTTACTTCCAAGCAGCTTGTTTCCAGATCAGCCCTACAAAAGCATAAATTTCTCTAAGGAGGGAGGAGCCATTCCTTCCGGAGCTCTGATTTTACATGTCATTCAGCAAATACCATCTCTACTGCCTTCCCTGGCACCCCACTGCCCGTGTTCCCATAACAACAGAGGAGATGGCTCCACTGCCACTCCTTCTACTCACTACTCATTTACACCCCAAGCAGCAAAGGGGAACCAGAGCTGCTCAAATACCTTCAGGATCCTTAAGGACCAGATCCTTACCAATAACTCAGTCACACAGAAAGTGAAATACACCTGCAAAAATACTTAAATTCATCTCACATCCATTTAAGGGTACATATATGAATGAAAACATAAGCTTCTAAAAGCCAAATAAAAAAAAAATTGAGGTCAAAGCTGGAGAAAAACTAAAACCAGGCTGAAGAAAACCGCTAAAATTTAAGAGAACCTCAAGTTCGTGCCTTCAGTTTCCCCTGAATCACAGTGAGCTTTACATATTGAATTCCATCAAGAAGTTTTGCAACTCTGCATTTTCTATGTGGAATGCTACACACAATAACTCGGTGAAGCTTGAAACATTGGACAGAAAAGGATAAATCCCACCATACATGATGAGCTGTAAGGCTGGGTCACGTGTGGTAGAACAATAAAAGATACTGATAAAATAAATGCAACCAAAATAAACCCCAGTCAGGTTAATTGGAAATTCAGCAGGAAAACAGCTAATACTTGCTCAAAGCCTCTTGCTCTTCCATAAGGATTTGAGCTTACACATGCACCTTGACAAATACCAGTTTGGTCCTGTGTCCACAGACTGGAGAGTTAATTATGTATAAGTTCACATAATTATTCATCCATTTATTAGCTACATGTGCCCTAGTAAATACAGCAAATGCTCTTCTTCAAACACGTTACTTTCTGCTATAGTGCAACAACCCCAGCAGCTCCTCTCTCATCCTGTTCTTATTTCTGTTTATTAAGGGAAATAATGGCACCACAGCAGATACTTAAAAATCATCTCATAACACATACAAAAAATGCACCCTGAAGGGACCCATCTTACAGTGGACATGCTCCTTTCCATGTAGTAAAACAAATTAAAGGAGCTGGTCATCAGATTAACAAGCCCCTTCCAGCACTCAAGAAACTCCAGGTTATGGGTAACAAGAGTGACTTCAGCACCCATCTTTCCTCATTTTTGCAGTGGTCTCTCACTAAGTCAGGTTCACACTGTGCCACACTCTCCTCACGCAGACTTTGATACGAGAATGCAGGTACCTAAGGGGAACACTCCTTATCACATTGACCTTTCAATTGCTGAGCACTCCCATTAGATGTTCTCAGCAAGAGAGTTATAAAAACGCTGCCATGTCTCAGTGACAAGATCAGAGAGGTCTGAGTAGACCATGAAGCCATGAAAAATCATCATCTTGATGATGCATTAGAGTGCTAATGGTTTAGACTTGCAAAAGGGTGGGGGAAACCATGGTAACATAAGCAGGAAGTGGTACAAGGAGCTTATTTCCTAACAAGAAATGTCATCACTAATTCTCAGGCTGCTGATGGAGAAAGGTTAGCCCAGCCTCAGGTGTATTTGCTGGCAAAATCAATAGCCAACAGATCAAAACAGCTTTGGCTGCCCAGCCTACTTTGCTCTCAGGCTGATCCCACCACCTTCTCTTGTGCTGCCACTCAGGACTTCTACATGAAGCAGAAGCCTGGAGCAAGCTGCACGAGCACCCACACCTTAGCCTGTGTTCAGGAGCATCACCATGCTCAGGTTTGCAGTCAGGCTGCTGTGGTTTTGAGGGACAGACCAGCTAGCTGAAAGAGTCCTTACTTTCAAGGTTTTCAATACCATTCCTTGCTGGTCCAGACCTAGAAGACACCAAGACCTCCTCACACACAAGATTCCCATTATCCCTAATTCTGTACCTACCAAAAGTGAGGAAAAGCCTTTACTCCTCACATGTGAAAAATGGGAATAAACAATGAATGTCACATCAAGAGTTCTGCAATATTTATTAATCCCCTATTGTAGTTGAACTAATTAGTAATAAGAGTTACTGAGAGGAATTCCCCAGCAGGATTACCACTGAATTATGACAGTAAATGTTCACCAGAACTTTATTTACCTAAAAGCTTTTCTCTGGCAAGAAATTCAATGTGCAGCTTGTCCTGAGCTTTAAACACAGTCATTTTAGGGTAAGTTATTTCTGACCTGGGTAACATCATGCTTCCTTAGGGTCCTGCAAGCAACACCAAGCAGTAATTTAACCTTCCTCACACTTAGCCACGATGCAAAGGCTTTTGTCATGTGCTTGGTCACCCTGTCCTAGTGTCAATCCTAAATATGCACCAGGCAAAATCCTGCATTAAGGACAGTGCCCATAGTCCAAGCTAATTTTAGATCAACTGCTCTAATATGAAGCTGAGTTAAATCAAACTGATGCAGTCCAGAAGAGTTCTGAAGGCTGCCCAGGACCTCCAATAAAACTTCTACACAGGGTAGAACTCTATAAAAACTCTTTGATGAATTTGGCCTGATCCCCAGAAGCTGTAAGTGCCACAGCTACCCAAAAGATTTCTTATTTCCTTGAAACACCTTTTTTACAGCAAAATGGCAGATAGCAGTCAGGCTGCTGAGAGGAGACTGAGATTTCCTTCCGGATTTTGCTATTCAGTTTGGGAAACTAAGAACATTCTCACAATGGAGAAAGCCACAGGCACAAAAGCTCTGATTTTCAATTTTTTATTATTTTTTTTAATTATTTTTATTTTTTTACCTATTTCTACCGTTTTAATCCCCACTATATGATTTGTATAGATGAACATTTCTTGAGTTAGAACTTATCAAGACACATTCAATTTATGCCAAACATGGCCTATTTGATAAACCAAATGCTGCTGCTTGTAATCATCAAATGACATTAAATTAGCCAAATTACCTTGAAATGAACCTAAATCTGTAACAGTTTAGCTAACCTGAAATAGCCATCACCTCATGGAATTAGATTTCAGCCTAAGATCTGGCAGACCCATTCACACATGGCAATGCAATCCCCCCACTCTCCCCCTCCATCCTTGGGGTACCATGAGCTACCAGCAAAGGAAAATTTGACTGTAAGAGCTGCAGAGTTGGTGTTACTGCAGGACGGATGGATGGATGGATGGGAGGTAATTTGGAGCACAGAACAGCTTCACTTAATACTGCAAGCTTCTCATGTCCCTTGTGTATGGCCACTAGCAATGGTTTAAGATGGCGAGGACTGCAGGAGAGCTCCAGCACTGATCCCCGTGGTGCAGTTGTGGGTTTGGTGCAGTACAAACCTCTTATACCCATAACCTCTGAGGCATTTGAGTTGGACTCTGCTTTGCAGCGTACTCTGCCTCCCTCTCCTGGCCTGTCCCCGTGCATTGTCTAAATGAGAAACTGGTGAGTAGTTAAATGAAAGCAGCACTGGTTAGATTAGGATTTGGCCGTTTAAAATGCTCAAAGCCTATAGATGAGAACAGAGGAGCCCTGAGGAAATCCTTCCCATCATTAACCTACCGATCCTGTGCCGATACTTGCAAAACCAGGTTTTGCCAGGGACTGGCAGCTGTAACAAATGCCCAGTAAAAGGCAAGATAGCAGGCAAGCCAATAATCCCTGCTTAATATCACAAGCCTTTCTTAAAAGGAATGATTACAATCACACTCTCCCATTAATCATTTTAAACTTCATACAAAATGGACTCCCCCAGGGAAAGGGGAGGAAGGGGGAAGCATCAATCTTGAGCCACGATTCCCTAATTCAATCAACAAGAATGAAAGCAGAAAGCCTCAAGTGAAACATTACCAAGCTCAATGAAAGTTTAAGCGTAACAAAGTCCCTCTCCCTACAGGGAGAGCGTAATTTTCCTGGAGTCAAAGAGCATGGGGGCATTCCCAGGTAACTCCCAGGTCACCGGGGGCAGCTGGGTTAGGAAAACTGAAAGGGAAGAATTAAAAAAGAAAAAAGGAAAACTAGCTAAACCACCCTGTTCTACTGCTGAAGCAGAACAGCAGCTCCAGCCCGAGTGAGTTATGTAGATAAATGTAAATGAATGCTTAATTGTTGGCAACATGTGAAGTATCAGACTCCTAGGTGTATCTGGAACACAGTAAAATACTCAGGATCAATAGGATAATCAGCATTATATCCCTGTAGTTCGATTCAGAAGAATGTCATTTGTATTTTAAACTTTCCTGTGTGTACTTTGCCATCAAAGCTGGAGAGGATGTGGTCTTCAGTGTTTTCCACATGGTGAACAATAGATATTCCATGGTAGTAAGACCCTCAGAAAATCATGGCACTCTCTTTTGCCACCTCGGACTCAAAAGAATACATGTGCAGAAATCTTTACAGGAATTAATCCAGTTTAACTATCTGCGAATGTTAAATTAATGCTAAATTACCCTTGTAGCTCATTTACAGTTTGCCTTGAAGATACAAGCTTTTTTATATCTGCAAAAGCAGCATTTTGCAGTTTACAGAAAACAAATCCTCGCTTATCAATTTGGGCAGCCAACATTAATAACTCTTGACTTATTTGTGGTACTTCCTACATGATTAACTCTTCTTGGGGAGCAGAAAGAAATTCTCAGCTTTAGGTTAAGTAATTACTTGTAAAGCACATGTAGAAATATAAATCCAAGCCCAAAAAGTCTTTTTGCTACTTATTTCTAAGCAACCAACTCAGATGGGACTGACCATACCGGTACCCTGACTCAAATCCATGATGGCTCTTTGGTTTTCAAGTCCATATTAGCAGGATATTAATAAATAGACAGAAAATGGAAAAATAAGCTCGTGACAAACAAACTGCTCTCAGTTCTGCATTAGGCCACTAATTAGGCCATTCCCAAAGCTGAATAAAACATTTGTTCTGTCTCTTAGAATACATTTCTTCTTTCCCCGAAAAACTTCATTTACTTAAAATGAGCACTTGACAGGGAATCAGGGTCATCCCCAAGCAACTGTCATTAGTTTAGAGTGGATATAAGGAAGAAATTCTTCACTGTTAGTGTGGTGAGGCACCGGAATGGGTTGCCCAAGGAAGTTGTGAGTGCTCCATCCCTGGCAGTGTTCAAGGCCAGGTTGGATGAAGCATTGGGTGACATGGTTTAGTGTGAGGTGTCCGTGCTTATGGCAGGTGGGTTGGAACTGGATGATCTTAAGGTCCTTTCCAACCCTAACTATTCTATGATTCTATGCCTCAGCACTGCAAAGCAGGCAGCAGCACAGCAGCCACCGGGGGTCAGCACCGCAGCAGAAAGGACATTGATGGTAGAAACAGCAGCTCTTCTAGAAAAGCAGAATTATTCAGGCTGTGGGGATGGGCCAAAGCCACAAACAGGCTGATGAGGAGCTGTGTCTGAGAAAGAGGCTGGATTATTTAGTAAGATTTGGTTCAAAGTCATGGATAAAGCTATTGTTTAAAAGTCCTTTGCCATCACTACCTGTCTGCAGGTCAAAGAAAGAGGAAGCTCCATTCCTTTGCAATCATAGAAATGACATTGATTTAACCTGTTTGACACATACCTGGAATCTTCCCAGACTAAGCAGAGCCCTTCAAGCCCATTGTGCTGGAGATCTTTAACACAACAGGGAAAAACCTCTCTTGTCACCCTGTTAATGGAATACCTAGCAAGGCTGAAACCCTTTATAACAGTTACTGGAAGGGATATCCATGGGAAATGGCCTGAACGACTTTTCTACCTCCAAATGAAAAGGTAACTTTGCAAACAGACTGGAACTCACTTAGAGTGCAAATCTGCAAGTCAGGGACAGTGCACATACCATGGGTGCTCAGAGCTCTACCTGCAGCAGCTGGGAAATAAGGATAAAAAGAGTTCATTAGGCTGTTCAGAGCTGCCACTGCCCATTCCTGGCAGTGTTCAAGGCCAGGTTGGACACAGGGGCTTGAAGCAAGCTGCTCCAGTGGAAGGGGTCCCTGCCCTTGGCAGGGGTTGAAGCTGGATGAGCTTTAAGGTCCCTTCCAACCCAAACCATTCCATGATTCTATGATGATTTAAGGAAACTGGAGTATCTTTGCACCAGAGTGCACCTGCCCTGAAACACAGTCCATTTAGGAACACATTAAACCTTATTTAAAGCCTACAGATGTTATAGGTACACCCCCAATTAAGCACACAAGGGCTGTTTATCATGGAAACATGAAGTCTTTGTGTTAGGCATTTGTCAAACTAGCCTTGAACCTTGAACATAGACCAATAAAACCAAGGGATCCTCCAGGTAGTAAAGCAATCCTGGCAACCACTGCCTTGGAAGACTTCAGGAGAGTTGGAAGGGCATGCAGAAATTGTCCTGCCTTCCTCTGCTCAGGCAAACTGCAGCTGGAATGTAGAGCCCTTACCTGTAGTTCTCCAGATATAGCTGTGTTTTGATCAAGTATTGCAGGAAGTGGCACATAACTGAGTTCTGGAGAGGCAGCACACAGATGTTAATTACATCCATGGGAGGCATGGGACAGATGGAGAATGGTTCATAAGCAAAAGGAATTCCTACAAGTTCTGCAGGTTTATGTCCCTGTCTGTGCACAGCTCAGGCCAGGCTCATGCTCAGAGCAAAGGCAGAGCTGACCTGTTTTCCTCTCCCCAAGCTGGCTGCTCAGAAGAGCATATCCCATGGCTCTGGGGTGGCCTGATGTTTGCAAGCTCTTGCATTGCTGCTGCTTTGCCCCTCTCAGAGCTTTCTGCAGAGTCACAGCAGCAGCAGCAGCAGTCAGCAATCCTCAGGGCTATTTGGCAAATCTGAAGCTGAGCTCTTTAATTCTGCAGCCACTGAAGCACACTGTACCTTTGTTTCATTGTCTGCAAAAGCAAGCTAATAATAAACACTTCTGGAAGATAACCTGAGCAGCTCAATTGAGACACAGAAACTATTTTTACCTATGCAGGAAGATGCTGCAGGGAGAATGAAGTTTCATTTTGCTGCAAGCTCCGTGTACACTCAGAGCATCAGATGCCTTTTGCTTTCCCAAACCTTGACAAACACTTTCAATTTCTTGAAATCTAACTTACTTCTTCACCCATTTAGTGAGGGCAGCAGTTTCAGCCATGAGGCCCAAATGGCAGAGCAGCAGTGATGTAGACCTCGTACCAAGATGAATGCACTGTACCATTAACCAGGCTGCTGACAATTTGCTCCAATGTCACTATCTCCAGCTGCTTTACTGGGAGCTGTTAAAAACTGCATTTGAACCAAGCCCTATAGAATGATATTGCAAAAATGCAGTATTCCTCATTTGCAGCCCCTCTGCACCAGTTCTGGGACATGGATTGCCTTTCTCCTCTGCAGAAAAAAACGTCAGTTTCTCTATGCTAAACTGTTTTCTTTTTATGCAGAGGTTTGATGGCACTACACTTACATTCCCAAAACTAATGGAATTCAAACATAGTTTCTCCATCTCTTATGAGTGCATATACTTGATTTCACTCAAAGCCAGGATAATGTACAGCTCTTTCAGGAGTAGTGTGTTTTGGCTCTGGAGGAATGTTTTGGTTTGGAAAGGCTCATACATTTTCAATTTCATCATTGCAGCCACTGCGTTAGCCAGGATGATAAAATACAAAAGCAATACCTCGACCTTGTTCCCTGTTTCCCAATTAAAATTATATTTTTAGTAAAACACTTACCTCATATCAGAATTTAGGCACAATATTCATTTCCATGATTCTCAAAAATCCCCACTTACCATTACATAGGATACAAGCACAGTAAAGGCTGAATGCCATTTATTCCACTTTTCTTTTAACAATGCATGGCCACTGAAATTGCCTCAGAGACCTCCAAAGAAAGAAAGGATAACTAATTCCTGTTGTAGCTGCAAATCTAATCACACGCATGTTTCCAGTTCATTATTTTGGTGTCATGAAAATACGATGGCTGCTTTCAATTTGAAGGAATTATAACATCCTTCTACTTTGCTGTTCATGAACATTGACAAACCCAAATTTGTCAGGAGTGCAGATGAGCACTACCCATGATTTAATTAGGAGGAAATCAGCTGCAGGTTAGTAGAGAGGTGCTGTGTCACTGAATCTCTCTGGAGGTGACAGGGGAAAATTTGTATGTAATTTATGCAATGTATCAATTATTTCTTTCTGCTCTCTGTTGTTACATTGGGGTTTTTTGGGTCAGACACTAATGGCATACAGCAGTATTAATACTTTGGAAAAGTCTGAAGCCTTGCAGTTTGAAGAATAAACCCATCCTGTTGTGAATTATAGAGAGATGTGGGTACATATACATCATACCTATTAGAATGCCACCTCCTCTCTCCAGTGACTATTCTGTGCTGCTCTGCTTTTAGGCAGGTTAACCACATATACAAGGGACTCTCCCATGAGTTATGTGGCCATGGCAAGAGGGAGAAGCAGACCCACAACACTGGGCATCTTGCTCAGCTCCTGGCTGCTGCTACACTCAGAGCACTGCTATGGGGAGTATAGCACCAAATCCATCTCTAGGAATGTGGATTTACCCACAGGCTAAGTCCAGCTTTCCTCACTACCCAGATGCCCTACAGTCATGCTTTTGGAAAACATTGGTTTTCTCCCCTCTTCAAAGCAGGTACAATCCATCACCCTCAGGACATGACCTACTATTTGGCCATTAGAAACAGATAAGCTCTGCTGTAAGAGACCCTTGACCCATCCTCTCAGCCCTGTACTGCAATTCCCACCAGCTTTTCCAGTCCAAAAAACCCAAACCTGGAAAGTCACTCACACATAACAAATCCTCCAACCTGTTAGACCCCATTTTGATCACTGAAATGCCATCTCTGTTGATTTCCCATGCACTTCACAGGAATGGTTCTAGTGTATTAGCTAGCAATTGTTTTCTGTGCCCCTGTCCTTCAGAGCCCTGTGCAGCACCCCCCAGGTAACCTGCAGCTTCCCCAGCAAGTAACAGCACGATATTGCTGTGATGAAAAGGAGAACACTGTAAAGCAATAGAAGGCATAAACAGCAAGTGAACTTCATCCATAAGGCACTGATCACCATTTTCCTCCTGGGGAGCACAGTGCTACCTAACAAAGGGAAGGAAGAGATAAAAGTCACCCTTTTTTACCCCTTGTAACAGCTCATTCCACTGGGTGGAAAAGAAAAATAGTTGTGATCTTCCCATTTCATTTCTGTGGCCCTTAATCTATTCAGCTCAGGCAGGAGCATGTCATCTGTCAAGGAGGATTTTTACTTATTGCTTTTCTGGGGAGAGGTAAGTGACTTTTCCTCCTAGTGCTGGAGGTGGCCCTGGAGAGAATCAGGTTTTCCTGTTCTCCCCCAAAACACAAAAGGCTTTTGGAGTAGTTTGTTTCTGATACATTTTCTTGTCATTTCAGAAAAACAGGGGGTTGGTTTTGATAGAAATGACACCTCTTTCTACAACAACACACACAAGGTTATTTAGCATGACAATATCATGCATGGAAAGCTGGCAGGGATCTCTTGTACATGTTCTTAAGCACCATAGTGCTGAGCACAGAGATTTATGCTGGTTGCTTTCAAGCTGTTAAAGCCTGCCATAATACCAGGAGGTAGAGCTAGCTGACAGCTCCACCCCAAGGGAAAACAGCAATCTTCAAGAGCAGGCAGATTCAGTAAAATGGGAAAAAGCACCATTGCCATCCCTGCATGAAATGCCAGCAACGTAACAGGCTTCATGTTGTAACACTGCAGTATATTTTCTTTCCAGGTGCCAGCATGGCTGTCCCTTAATCCAGCAGCTTCATAGAATTAACTAGGTTGGGAAAGACCTTTAAGATCATCAATTCCAACCTTCTGGTACCTGCACTGAGCATCACAAGGCTATCAACCAGGAGGACTAGCCTCTGGGATCACTGAATTCATCTCACCTCACTCAACTGATACATGTTTCTGCTTCTTATGTCCCCAAAACCAGGAAATTTGCTGCTCATGCACAGACCTAACCCATGGCATGCTGATTAATCAGGACTGTTGCGATCATCTTTGGAACCAAAGCCTCTCTGCTCTACATACACACACAGGCTCTTCTCTTGGGAGAGCAAATGAATCAACTTGTTACCATCAAAAATTTATTACAGACTAATGCCTGTAGGAAACCTAATGCATTGAGAACCAAGGAGCACATTTCTAGCCCTGATTCTGTGTGGGCTCAAGCCAACTGATCCAAGCAGGTTTTACGCTGACTGTTTTCTCTTCTTGTCCATGGGAGGAAAGAAGAGCTGTCACAAGGGTTTAGCTCAAATGTTCTCATAGCTTCAGCCTGAGCTAGCTGAAGGGTTGTACTTAAGGAAACCGAAGACCAGAAAGGTTGTGGCTTTGATGTGAACCTGTTAAATCATCTTTCATCACACATCTGTGGCAGAAGATGAGAGCCATGTGGCTCCCTGAGTGCCTGACGGGCACTCCTAGCCTCAGCTTTTGGGAAGAAGGTAAAACCAGATCACCTCTGCTCTGTCTCAGCTGCAGGTAAAAGGTCTGATACCAGATCCTGTTTGGTTGGTGCTTAATTAAATCATGGAAAAATGCACAAGAGACTGAAGGACAAAAAATATGAGAGCACAGATGGCAAATGCTCAGCTCCTCAGCTTCATTTCAAAAGGTCAGAGATTTTCTTCAATGTTTTATGAAGGGCTCTGATTTTACCTATAAATTCTTCCCATGTGCCCGATATGTGCTTTAGATCAGCAATGACATTAGTGAAGCTTTCTTAACAAAGGATTTGGCTATAAAGGAGTTATTAGGCAGAGCAGCGTCCCACCTGGAAAAGCAGTAAGTTACAGACAACCATTGATCTGAGGGTCTATTTTTAATAACCCCTCCCTGCTCTGCTGCAGCTCTGCTCCTTTAAAAGCTATCAGGGCTGGTTCACCCTCAGACCTTGCTTATGTACTAGCAAATTTTTCTGCTCTGTGACTCCCTGCTTCCTTTCTCATCAGGGAGTGCAGTGCTGTGAGTTCCGCACCTTAGCATTGCTTAAAAGCAAGTCAGCACACCTGTAGTGTCCGATGCAACAAATCAGGGCATTTCCTTGAGTAAGTGTTCAGTATAATTGAAAGATAACATGTAAACTTTTCAATGCAACATATTAAAGCCTCAATGATTTTCAAACCACCTAAAGCTTTCTTGTTCTTTCCGGTCTGTTTTGAACCAAGTTCCTTGTTTCATAATCAATGAAAAATTAACTGGAAAGATACAAAAAATAAACCAACTTGGAGCCTAACAAAACAGCAGCACCTGTAAGCCAAAGAATATATGGAAAGGACAATCTAATAGAGCAGTGAGTCAAGGCTGTGAGTCAAAAAAACTGCATTATGGCTGTGGTTTAAGCAGAACAAGTTGTTTGGACCTTACCTGTGTATAAAGTGGTTTCTCTGCTGTTGTGGTTTAAACCCAGTCAGCCATATATCACTCAGTCACTCTCTCACTGCCCCCCCACCACTTCTTGCCCTCCCCCTGCTCCCGGAGGGATGGGGAGGAGAATTGAAAGAATGTAACTCCCATGGGTTGAGATAAGAACAGTCCAGTCACTAAGGTGTAACACAGATCACTGCTGCTACTGCCAATAATAATAATAAGGGAAATAACAAGGGGAGAGAATACAGCACCTCACCAACCACCAACAGATAACTCACCCCACCCAGCCTGACCAAGCACGACAAGGGAAATAACAAGGGGAGAGAATACAGCACCTCACCAACCACCAACAGATAACTCGCCCCACCCAGCCTGACCAAGCACCAACAGATACCTTGTCCAACCCCGCAGTGCCCCAGCCCTTGTGGGTAACTCTCTGTTACATCCTGGCCATGATGTGCTCTGGTATGGAATACCTCTTTGGTCAGTTTGGGTCAGGTGTCCTGTCTCTGCTTCCTCCTGGCTTCCCCTCCTCCCTGGCAGAGCATGAGGCTCACAAAGTCCTTGGTCACACTAAACATTACTGAGCAATAACTAAAACCATCGGTGTTATCAGCGCTGTTCCCAAGCCAAAAGTCAAAAACACAGCGCTGCACCAGCTACTAAGAAGGAGAAAAAATGACTGCTACTGCTGAACCCAGGACATCTGCTAAGCTTAATTCTTCAAGAGAGCCCTCAGCTCTCTTTGAGCTTTGGTCTCACTCAATGCAATCAATACTTGATGGGAGAAGACAAGGGAAATACCCTTCAAATTCTCAGTCTCATTTTTAAGTCTGAAAGATTTATAATTGGCACTACCAGGCTTTTTGCTGTTATTTTTAAATTTAGAAGCAGCCAAATGGAGAAACCCAAACCCTTTCACCCCTGTATTGGCAATATTTGTAGATTTATCTGTGCCAGATTCAAATTCATGCTCCAGACACAAAAGATGCTCCTTCATTCCCCGGCAGACAGAACTTCCAGCTAAGATACGAAAGATTTAGGGTTAAGTTATGAAGACAGCTTCTTTCCCAATTACTCCTTTTGAAAATCACCAGCCTTGGAGTTAGGTTGAACCAGATGAAAAACCAATCAACCTGCTTGGCTTGCCCATGAAATGAAAACCTTATTCTCTGAGCAATTCTAGATAGGACCTACAGCCCCTCTTTTGAAATCACACTCTCCTGAAAGGTGACCATGTCCCCAAATGACACTGACAGATGTTTCAGGCATCAGGCACATTTAAAGCCTGAAACAGCAAGAATTGCCTGCCTCGGAAAACTGGAGTTCTATCAGCAAGCTCCAAAGGAGAAGTTAAGCCAGCTGTGGTGTTCCAATCTGCACTACTCCCTGTGCTCAGTGCACAAAACCCTGTGTAACTGCAAGGAACACATCCCACCAAACAAATATATAGAGGCATAGTAAACTTGGTAAAGTAAGCAACAACAGTACAGCGGGGTACAATAGGAAGATAGAAAACTAATTTTCAAGAGAGCATCCTACATAATATACAAGTAAACAGTGCTTCAGAGGTTAAATAGAGATCAAGTACTTCCACAAAGGACGAAACAGCGTTGGAGCAGGGCTCCCACATGACAACACACTCTTTAGACTAATATTGTGATTACCATACTACATCCCAGGCGATTATGCAAATCTACAAAAGCTATGCATGAATAATCAGCCAATTATGCAGAATGAGACACAGAAAAACTTTTCAAGCCTTCCATCAACTGGAACAACGTGCAGCTGGCTGGAGACAAGTTCACTTTCAAGGCATTCAGTGCTGGCTTTTCAGAGCAAGTTACTGAAGAGCAGCATTTGGCACAAGGGGACACACATTTGCAAGAGCATCACGCACCCTCTGTTCTCTCCTTCAAGGACAGACACTGCTACACAAAACCAAAGCATATTCTGGAAGCAGATCCCAGCTCTTCTTGCAGGTGCCTTGGAGGAAAAGAGTCCTTGTAACAAAGGCAGAAGCTATAGAAATTTGAGCTCTTTCCAGGTGATACATGAAAGCTGTGCTCTCAATTCTGTGATTTATCTGGAGTTCAGTATTTCTCCAGGCACACAACCTGACATTTAATTAAGGCCAGAACCTTTAACATTCAAGCATATCACAGTTATTAAAAACAGCCCAAATGTCACCATAAGCAGTGATGTTGTACTTGAGTGCCTACAAGTCTTCCTCATGAAATTTGGCCTGTAGAGATGAGAACTTGACCCACACAGAGCTCCTCAGAAATCACTGCAAAAGATTCACGGGATCTTGGGTTTATGGTTTATAAAGGCACTGGTGCAGCCCTACGCAATGTAGTGACCTTTTATAACTCACCCCAAGTGTCACTTTGAGCATAGGACATAACCAAGTTATTGGAGCTTGGCATCCCAAACCTGTATCCACTCCTGCTTTCTTAGGCCACATTAAAACCCCAGAGTACAGTGGCAGCTTCACAGGCCCTATGAACCCTGGCAAATCCACACACACATCAACCAAAATGCTGCTTGCAGTTATGCTGAGTTTATATTGTCATAAGAATAGGAATAGAAATAGATGTATATCAAATACATCTACCCATTTGCTTTGAATATCAGTGACTCTCATGGCAGCCACCCCTACGTTGCATTGTACCCTGTACCTGCAGGCTGCGTATGACTGAGAAGATATCTAGAAAACCCTGCTAAAATGATCCACAAAAAGGAGAAAATCTTGTGGTTGCAGTCCTGAGGTGGGGTTCAACAGCCCTGGAATCACAGGTTTCCTCTCTGGGGTTTCTATAGGAAAGAGAAACAAAACTAAACTGATCACTTATGCTTTCCCAGCTGATCAATCTTACTAATTTGGCAAATAAATTGCTCACCCAGGACTAAGGCTTTTCACACATCTCTTCTCTGTGTAGCATCCAGTACAACAGCTCCAGTACCTTTGGGCTGATCCCAGTCCAATTTAATACAAAATATTAACACCAAACCCTCTTGAAAAAGTGCTTGACATTTCCTTGGAGGCAGTAGCATGGTCACAGGCCTGATGAGCTGAGGACATGTCAGCTAAGGAGTCATTCTCCAAGCTCAGCCTGTTAAAGTACTATGAGAGGCACAACAGAAGTCACCCACAGATCTGCAGCTAATCCCCAATCTGTAATATTTTGTATCTCACCACAGAAATAGCAACATTACAATCAAACTTCCTCAGTCACAGAGCTGGTTGGGGAGAAGAGAGAAAAAGAGGAAAGAGGGAATGGGACACTTTGAAGGACACATTTGCAAGATGCGTGCACCATCAAACAGTAATAACCAGGTCCCAGTGAAACAAGCCCTAGAAATTCAGAGCAGATGCTATCACTGCTAAACCCCAGGCTTTCTCTGCAGCTGCAAATAAATACATACATCCATTCTCCAAGCTCCTGTAAGCAGGGATAGGAAAAAGATTCATTGTACTAATCTGTTAGTCTTGGGTACCCAAGTCTGAAGGAGGAGGCAGGATGCTAGTGCAAAGCAAGAGGCAAAAATTTGACATTTGGGATAAGTCATGTTACACACTCCCTCCTTAATATCCAAAAGCCAGGGACAACATGCAACCAGGCCCATCTGCAGAGCCATTACAAGTGTATGAAAACAACTGGGAAAAGGAACAGAGCTTCTAGGTGCTATGGTAACACAAACAGCCAGAAGAAGCAAAGGAAAACAACCAAACACTTTGTCCTTTGTCAAACTGAATACCAAAGTAAAGATCCACACACCTCGAGAGGCTCTGTACTGCAAGAGTCACCCTTCAAAACAGCAAATCAGCCTCTAGTTGAAAAGGCATTGTTTTGAAATTGGAAAAATTTCTATACATGTTGTGTATGCATTCAAACAGAACGGGAACATCCTCTACCAGGCAAAGAGCAGTTTGCTCCAGACCATGGTAACGCAAAAACGTGCAATCAATCCAACCCTTCCCTTGTAGTCGTAACTATTTGGACACAAAGGTTTTAGGGAGTTTTGGGAGATGCTGAAGGAGGTACACAGGAATCACTCCAACTTTCCCTTTGGATAAGGCCAGATCTGATGAAGAACTTGGGAAACACAATGGGAGGGAAGAGATCTCCTGCAAACCAGGAGATGAGACGCAGGATGATGAGGTTGTACTTGCACACCTTTTTCTCTTACCTGCTTCCATAAGCTGGCACTGCTGCCCGAAAACATGTGAGAAGGTAACAGGGCCTGCTGCAGAGCTGGAGGTCACCGGAGGGGAGTCCATAGCAATCTTCGAGTCCTTCCTGTTAGTCATTGGGCTGAGCCCAGCAGCTTTTAGAAGCTTCTGTCCTCCCTCAGCGAGCAGGAGGAGACCCCTCAAGCAATGGTGCCTCTTCCCCAGCCCAGAGGATGCTTCTTTCTCCCTGCTCAGGGTAAAGCAGCAGCACGAATGTGTTCAGGGGCTTCTCATTAGTATTTGCATTGAGACCTCTCTGCCTCTTCCAGGAGCCCTGTGGTGTGTCCCAGGCAGGTCTGGCGGCCTCAGGCACAAACAAGCATTAAGCAGCGAGGACTGACCTTTTCTAGGATATCATCCATAGTTATAGCAAAGACATGAGTCTCTTTTCTTCTTGTGGAGCCAAAACGTCCAAACCCAGCAGCTACCTTGCCCATGATGTCCGGCACATCTTCTTTCGAGGAACGAATTCTTTCGAGTTTTCCACCCTGGACACGGCTGGACCCTGAACCTCAAGCCTGCCCTGCCAGGCCACCACCTCGGGCCTGCCCCTACCGCCAGCCACTGAGCGAGGGCACAGCAGATGCTGCAGCACCAGAGCGATGCTCGCTGCTCTAGGGGTTCCGAGCCCAACCTTCTCGTCAGGAGCTCAGCGCAGGGGCCCCGCAGAGGAGCCGGTGCGGTCCCAGCGCGGTCCCGGCGCAGGCTCCGCTCTCCGGGGCTCCGGCAGCCCCCAGCATCCGCCCGCCGTGCGGTTTATTCCTTCCTCTCAGCCCGCTCCCCTTTTCCCTCAGCAAAACAGGCGAGGGGAGGAGACTGCAGCCGCCGTTAAATAACGTTTCCTCTGCCCTGCTGCAGTGTCCCTCCCTCCCTCTCCTCTGCCCTGATGCGGCGGCTCTTCCCGGGAGCTCTTCTGGAGGCACATGGAAGCGCTAACTCGGCCTGGCAGCCAGGAGCGTTAACCCCCTCACGCCTGCTTCCTGAGGTACTCAAGGGAAAGGAGCGGGTGGCGCAGGTACCCAAAAACCTGCCCACGGATGCCCTTGGCTTTGCCTCCCGCAGGACTGGGGCTCCTGCGTCTCTTGGGACATAAATATCAGCCAAGCTGGTTTGTGCGGAAGAGAAGCCAGGAGTTAACTCCCAGGGAAGTCTGGCTCAGCCGGTTCATCTTCACTTTAAAAACTCCCTCTGCTCAAGCAAAGGATGCTGGCTGCAGGAGCCCCCCGTGAGGCACGAGTGCTCTCCAGGAGGGCTGCGGGGGGAAGGTCGCAGCACGCTGCCGGGTTCCAGCAGCAGCCGGAGCAGGAGATCCGCCTGCAGGTACCGCAGACCCCGATGCAGCAGGGAGGTGTCCTTAGCCCCCATCTGCAGCAGGGAGAGGCAGAGACTTGCCTAGGGCTGCCTGGAGGTGTTTTAGCAGTGGGGAATCGAAGGCACATTTCCTGGCCTGTGCTGCAGGCATAGCTCATCCAGCAATGTCACCACACAGGGAGGATGCTCAGCCAGGAGCTGGTCCTGTCCTAAAAATCCGGCTTTGTCATTTTACTGTATCTATTCCCTTCTGCTCACAGTCCAAAGAAACTGGCAGATGTAGCACTTTAACAGCTGCCTATCCTAGTTCTGTGCTGAGAAAGCTATTGTCTCCCATGAGGCTGCTCCTTTCTGTAACAATTGCTGTAACTAATATCTTCATCGGTGTCACAGATAGTGCCATCAAGCACAGTCTCAGCAAGTTTGCAGCTGCCACCAAGCAGTGTGGTGCAGTTGACACACCTGAGGGAGGGGATGCCATCCCAAGGGGACCCGGA
This sequence comes from Agapornis roseicollis, assembly GCA_002631895.1. Classification (NCBI taxonomy): domain Eukaryota; kingdom Metazoa; phylum Chordata; class Aves; order Psittaciformes; family Psittacidae; genus Agapornis; species Agapornis roseicollis. Next base: position 132,547 of record NDXB01005090.1, read on the forward strand.
CAAACTCCACAAGTGGCCCCATGTGAACCTCATGAGGTTCAGTAAGGCCAAGCGCAGGGTCTGCATGTCTTCAACATTCTCAGTCTGTTGTCTGCTGTGACTGTGTCCAACTGCCCAGAGGAAGCTGTCATTTGGGCAAAGCCTACTGATACTTGAAGCCTACAAAACAGGCTCTAAAACTATGCAAATGTCAGGAAAAGCTGGCATTGAATGCCTCAGCAGCATTTAATTTGGTGGGAAGTGGTAAGTGAAGAGCAAAGGGAGCCAGTTCTACATTTGGCATCATCTCGTGCAACATGTACTTCTGATCATGTATCACGTATCTGCAAAATCCACCACACTGCTGCATCTAGCACTGAGATATTAAAATATAACTTAAAAAACCCAACCAAACAAAAAAGTTATGCAGGAGGCTGCCAGAAAGTCCCTTTTCCCTATTTTCTTAACAAGCTTTTCTAGCTTTTCAAGATCTTAGGGAGTTTTAGTGTTGCAGAGCAATTCACAGGTAGAGCTTTCCCCACTTCCATTATGCATTAGAGGAGTGCATTAAAAGTTATTGAAAAGCCAAAAACAACTATTGAAAGTCTTAGAAAATGGGTATTGTGCAGGTGTTAAGGAGTCTAGCACTGGTAGGATGGGCACCCTGGCTGTAAGAAAGCTTCTTACATAATAGAAATAGAGGAAGAAATGAGAGAAAATAGAGAAAGGGAGAAGTATCAAAGCCTGTTTGGTATTTGATTTCTGGAGCACACCTTGTAGCTACAGTGCTGGGGGTAGGGTGGGCTCATGCCTCCTGTCTCTGCAGGGTTTGGTGTTTCCATGTGTGTCACTGTGTCCAGCACAGCCACACAATGGTTACACAACCCACCACATTTCTTTTAATGCCACTGTTCATGTGTCATCACACATCCATGTCCCTGATGAGCAAAAGCAAGAGAACAAGCCCTCTTGTCTCTGCTCTGCCAGGTTTGCTCCTCTGGGTTTCTGTGGGTACCACAACATCTGAGGTTTATCTAACAAGCAGGTTCCATAAGGTCCCCACCAATGTGCAGGTGTCATTGCTAACTCCATCAGTTACATCAATTGATCCCACATAGAAAATAGCTACCTATAAAAGGGATAACTTGACTCAAAGCTTATCTTATTAGATGGAAAGGAGAAAACTAATAGTGTTAGGAACAATGTGACCCTTATTAAGACACTTGGAGCTCAGTTTAAGAGGTGCTGTGCTTGCATGCAGTGATGGAACCCATCTGTGCACTGTTCTGAGAGCACAGAAGGAAGGTGAAAGGGAGAGGGAGGTCAATCCTTACCCATTAGTAAGTGGGAGCTTATTCTGCTCTTCTGCTTTCTGACATAAGCTGTGTGCTAAACTGGGAAATTTCAGCTTCCTTAAGCTTCATGAGACATAAAAGCAATGGCAGCATTCTCAAATATGTATGAAAAGGTTTCTGGCAGCAAAAAACCTGACAGCCATCTCTAGAAGTAAGAGTTCACTCTCTTTATTTGCCTTTGCTTCCTGGGAGCTTTGTCTCAGATAGCACCTTAGCTACCTAAGGGGCAGCTTTGGTCTTGTGATTACCAAGAAAAAGGAACAGATGAAGCTTTCTTTTCAAAGGAAAAATCCATGCAAATAACATTGCAGTAGACTTTAAGTGGTCTAATCCTTTAATCTCAGATCTACCCAGTCACTTGACAGCATCCCTTCTTAGAAGAGCCTTGTTCTGTCCCAGGTTGATGTTAGTGTCCTGATCAGAGACAATATGGTTATAACATTTCTGCTTAGCAACGAGTTCATTGATGGAGCCAAATTCGTTGATCAGGAGCTTCCCTCTGATGCAGTAACACAAGCAGCTTAATAACACTGCAGCTGAGTTAGCATCAAATCACCAGGTGCAATGAAAAGTCCATCTAAAGCACCTTTATTAGCACTCGACCTGGAACAACCAACATCTTTGCTCACAAGTATCCCCATGTCATTCTGTGAGGACGTAGCAGCTCATTTTCTCCACACTGGTGATTAGTTGATCCTGACACAGCTGTGTGTACCTCCAGCACCCAGCCCACAGTGACAGCAGCATAGAAGCAGTTGAGATCAGGACAGAAGAACCTTGCTAACTGCCAGCTTAATGGGTATCTGCTTCTCTTCCATATTTAATTACCATAGAATCATAGAATAGTTAGGGTTGGAAAGGACCTTAAGATCATCCAGTTCCAAACCCCCTGCCGTAAGCAGGGACACCTCACACTAAACCATGCCATGCAAGGCCTCAGCCAACCTGGCCTTGAACACTGCCAGGGATGAAGCACTCACAACTTCCTTGGGCAACCCATTCCAGTGCCTCAACACCCTAACAGGAAAGAATTTCTTCCTTATATCTAATGAAAATGTAGGAAAAGAATCCTGGTTAAACTCATTACACCAATAGAATGGGCATTTTGTGACAGCGATATTTAACATCTCTAGAAATACCCTGTGTGAGAAAGGGGCTTTATTCACAAGTGTTCTTAGTAGCAAAGGACTGTGGAATAGAGGAGAACTCAGGAAAGAACAGAGACAAATTCAGATGTTACTTACTGAGATGTCACCAGCAATGAATGGTAGCAAGTGAGAATTCAGTTCCTGTCTGCCGGAAGTCAGTGTTTCACTGTTACAAAGCAGACACCAAAAATAAGTGAGAAGGATTTTTGCATTTGCTTGCAGCACACACTGTGACAAGGAAGACTGGCCAAATCACCGGCTGGATGAATGGGGAGCTATGGATGCAATTATTCCTCTGCAGACAACACTACTGAAACCAGGCCTGGAACATTTATGCAATTCCTATGCCTGTGTCATGCAGAGAAAACTGAGTAATGAGTTTGAAGCAATACACTTAAGGTCTGGCATCAGTTACAGCAGTATTTCCCCCTTCCTTCAGATGACATCTCCATTAGTTGTTGGCTGAAAGAGAATTTTTTTTGGTTGGGTTTTATTCTTTCCAAAAAATAAAAGCTGGAATGGCACAAAAGGAAATTATATAAGTGGTGCAGAGAGAAGTCAAACTCTGAAAGACTTAAATAATTCTTTGGGTAGTTTATCAAAGTAAGCCTGAAGTATGGCTTATTAATGTCTAAACATCCTTGCAGAAAACAAATGCCAACTATGAAAGGACCCTAATTAGCTGATGCTAGGCACAAAGAGAAGTTGAACTCAGGGACAGACATTATCTACTAGGACAGAGTACTAAAGGAGATCATCTGGGTATTTCACGTCTCAAGGTTAAACTAAGATGCAATCCTAAATCAGTGCACCCTAGGTAAGCCTTAATCACTGCACTTCCTTGAGAAATCAGAGGATGAAGTTCAGGGAGTATCAGTTAAGTATTCCAGCTGTAGGAAGACTCAATGTATAAACATTATGTAGGTGACAAGATGAGTATAACAATGAGCAAGATGTCTTATAGTGCCAATTTTCTGATGTAATGCTTGTTCCCAAACAGTCCGTTCCACAGAGGAAGGGGTGAGGAGGTGATGAGCCTGGAGATAGCACCCTCCTGCCCAGCTCTGTGCACAGCCAATGGCACAAAGAAAAATGAATAGAGGGAAATCTATTTAAAGCCCTGTGGAAGTCAAGGTGACCCAAAACTCAGCAGAGCAGTGAAAGAAGGGGGGAGACTATTTGCATTAGCATCTCATATCTAAGAGAATATTTCCAGAGCAGTCTAATCTTTAACAACTGCCTTCTTCTTCCAAGGCAGCTGCAAAGCAAGTAATAAACCAAATGCAGCACAGCTTGAAATTTCCTCCTATCCCCAGCACCTGTCTGTCCCCCCCATCTTCTTCACTAGAGAATAAGTGGTGCTTGTTCCTGACCAGTAGGCCAGAACGTGCTTCTCTGTCAGCTTCCCAGGCTGGCTCATCCCTAAATCCAGCGGAATGTCTCTCACGTCAGAAGGCACAGCGCTATTTGTGTGTGCCCTTGTGGGACCAGGCTGGGGGTATCACTGCTCCTTCCCCCCAGGCTGCTCATCACTAGCCACAACCACCTCTGAGCAAAGACCTTGGCTTGGTGCAAGCCAAAGGCCTGGAGGTGAAACGCTCCATTGCTTAGTGCAGGAAAACGTTACTCAGCAGTGCCTGATGTACATTTCTATTCCTATTCACAGAATCACAGAATCCTAAGGGTTGGAAGGGACCTCGAAAAATCATCCAGTCCAACTCCCCTGCGAGAGCAGGGTAACCTAAATTACATCACACAGGAACTTGTCCAGGCAGGCCTTGAATATCTGCAACATCAGAGATTCCACAACCCCCCTGGGCAACCTGTTCCAGAGCTCTGGCACTCTCACAGTAAAGAAGTTCCTCCTGATGTTCACATGGAACCTCCTATGCTCCAGTTTGCACCCATTGCCCCTTGTCCTATCACTGGACATCACTGAAAAGAACTGAGCTCCATCATCCTGACACTCACCCTTTACATATTTGTAAACATTGATGAAGTCACCCCTCAGCCTCCTCTTCTCCAAGCTAAAGAGACCCAGCTCCCTCAGCCTCTCCTCATAAGGGAGATGTTCCATTCCCTTAATCATCTTTGTGGCTCTGCGCTGGACTCTTTCAAGCAATTCCCTGTCCTTCTTGAACTGAGGGGCCCAGAACTGGACACAATATTCCAGATGCGGCCTCACCAAGGCAGAGTAGAGGGGGAGGAGAACCTCTCTTGACCTACTAACCACACCCTTTCTAATGCACCCTAGGATGCCATTGGCCTTCTTGGCCACAACGGCACAGTGCTGGCTCATGGTCATCCTCCCATCCACCAGGACCCCCAGGTCCCTTTCCCCTTCACT
>NDXB01005090.1:140869-157283 GCA_002631895.1 Agapornis roseicollis
GGGGGGGGAGGGGAGCGGTGAGTTGGAGGAGGTATTTGGTCAGTGTTCGGTTGGAGTGGGGTGTCATGAGTTATCTGTCAGTGGTTGGTGAGGTGCTGTGTTCTCTTCCCTTGCTATTTCCTTTGTCATTATTATTATTGGTGTAGCAGTAGTGATTTGTGTTACACCTTAGTTACTAAACTGTTCTTATCTCAACCTGTGGGAGTTGCATTCTTTTGATTCTCCTCCCTATCCCTCTGGAGCAGGGGAGGGCAAGAAAGGGGGATTGAGTGAACGAGATGCATGGCTGGGTTTAAACCATGACAAGCAGAGAGGAAACATCCCACTGTGTCAACTTCCTTACACAGCTGGTGAGTGAGCCAGCTAGGAAAGGCACCCCACTGGACTTGCTGTTTGTGAACAGAGAAGGACTTGTGGGTGACATGATGGTTGGAGGCTGTCTTGGGCACAGTGATCACAAAATGATTGAGTTCTTGATTCTTGGAGGGGCATCAGCAGAATTGCCTCCTTGGACTGGTTGACAGTGCCTTGAGTGTCAGTCCTTCCAGAAGGAAGTCTTAAAGGTGCAGGAACAAGCTGTCTTCCTGTGTTAAAGAGGAGGTCGTGGTGAAGAAGACTTACCTGTCTAAACAGAGAATTTTGGCTGGAACTCAGGGAAAAAAGGTTTGTTTATGAACTTTGGAAGAAGAGGCAGGCCACTTAGAAGGACTACGCAGGTGTTGCGAGGTTATGCAGGGAGAAAATTATAAGGGCAAAAGTCCAGCTAGAACTTAATCTGGCAATTGCCATAAAACAATAAAAAATGGTTTTGTAAATAAATTAGCCACAAAAGGAAGGCTAAGGAGTATCTTCATCTTTATTGGATGTGGGGGAAAACCTATTGTCAAAGGATGAGGAAAAGTTTGAGGTACTTAATGCCCTCAACCTTAGATCTATTGGACCAGGGTGTTGAACAACCTGGCAGAAGCACTCATTGAGTCACTGATGTCAGAGGTCCTTTCCAACCTAAATGGTTTCCTTTCCAGGCTAAATGGTTGTCACAGCCAAGTGATATGATCCTAGATAATGGAGATTTATATGAGTAGAGATTGAAGATCAAAGCTCATCAGCTTTAGTAAGAAAAAGGCAGAAGAGGTAAAAGATGAATTATTGCAAATAAAAAAGTAAAATCTGGTACTGTTCTACACTTAAACTATTTTTAGTAGTCAAATCATGGTATTTACCATCTTACAAAGAAGTTAAAAAGAAGGCATAAATACTAACAACTTCTGGAATTAATCTCAATGTGACAAGGATTTTTATAAATGAAAATAATAGCATTGCCCATTAAAAATATGCTTGCAATCACAATATATATGTTGAAATCAAACCTCGATAGAAGGTAGAGGCATAACTCAAAATTCACTTAATGACAAGCTTTAGCTTACTGTGTCATGTAAGCTGGCTAAATATAGTACTTGTTTGTTTCAGTGAAACAGCAGAAACTATTGAACATGAAAACTCACAGGAATTTTCCTCTTTTACAATAGTACAGGTAGTAGGTTTCCCTGTGTCTCAAGACACAGAATGGTGTGACAAAATTCTGCTAGGAAGACCATGCAATGAAATGAAACATTTCCTTCTTGTCTTCACTAAGAAGACATTTAAGCTGGCATTTGAAACAGAAATGTGACTATGTCAATGTCAACCACATTAGAAAGCAAAGTAGTAGTTATTTTTCTGGAACTGCCAGTCATTTTTGGCACTTTTGGCAACTAGAACTGCTAAGAGTTAGTCACATTGGTAACATAAAAAGAAAGGTGAAAAATATCCGTAAGTAGAAAACAGGCAGATGAGCTGAAAGACCTCAGAGCCTAAACTTTTTCACATTAAAAGAATCAGTAAAAATTTGTCTTTAAGAGTAGCCAAGTGAGGCTTACATTTTTACATCTACTGGCCAATCAAAGCACCAACAGAGTGATAAAGAAGTGGCAAAAGTACTCATTTCTCATTGAAGTACTACTGGCAAGAAGTTTCAAGGACCAGAGGTGAAATGAACAGTCTTTATTGGAAAACTAATCCCAGTTGACTGGAGCCCTTCTTAACTGCATTTTTCAAGAACAAACTAAAAAGAAAACGTGATTTATTGCACAGAATTTCCAGAATGAAAAAACAAAACAGGAACAAGAAATATGCAGGTAAATTGTAGTGGGTATGGTGAAAGCAGGAGCAGTCAGCACACTTGTATCAGAGTTATTTCAAATCGGGATTAACACTCCACATATCGCAGTCACAACACATGCACATGACATTTAGTATGTGCTGTTGGCAGCTAGATAACCTCAAAAGTGGTAGTTGAAGAGCCCATCTATGTTTAGGCTTTCTCTCATAGTATGCATTGAAGTTGAGATTCCCTCAATACGTGGTTATTCACGCTGTTACTTGTTTCTGAGAGAAAAACTAGATAGCCAGTGTTTCACAACATGACTATTCTGTCAGAGGCATCTGATATACTTTTATTCCACCCCCCCAAAATGAAAACTAAAAATCAACAGTAATATCTTCAGCACCAGTAGTCAGCTGATTCAATAGTCCCGAAGTCCAACTAAACATGTGTTCCTCATTAATGGAATAAATCTGTGGAGACCTATAAAAATGGTGTTGAAGACCTAGCTCTTCTCACATACCCAACACATGCTTCCTGTACAAAGGTCAGGTGGCTAAACATGTACATTCCTGTTTGTGTCACAGCATTTTCTGTAGCACTTATGTTAGAAAATGTCATCTCATTTATGTTGATATTTTCTTCTTAAGCATAGGAAAAGCATAGTCTGTAGCAGCTTTAAAGTCTAGTCACTGATTACTAGTGGCAAATAATCTATTTCTGCCCTTCTTTGGGCAGAAGTGTAGAAATTGCTAAGTATAGAGTATTGACACAAGAGCGAAGAGGAAACAAATAGCAAGTTATAAACAATAGTCCAGAAGGAAATATGAGCAAAAACTGTTGGACATTCTTGAAAGTTTTCCAAAAACATGGTGCAAGTTATATTGTATGGGTTGCTTTTTTTTTTTTTTTTAATTTATTTTTTAGTTCTGTTATAATTGCAGTCACCTTTCTTATTTCCTGCACACTTAAAGAGAGATTTTATAAGGTGGATTACTGCTATTTCAGTCTGTGCTTGCTTTTCAAATGTACAGCATTTTCAGGTCTGCAGAGCAGGCATTTGAAGTACGGGAAGATTCACTGTTTTCTGTATATGTTAGAAATATCCACATACACTGGCAATCTTGGGATAAGTAAAGTTAGTTGAAATTTCATTTTCTTTTAGATGACAGCAACACCTATTCTTGTGTATAACATTAAAAATAAAGAGACAAATTAAGACATTTCAAAGTTACTGGGCCATTCAGTAGCACATAGGGAGGTGCAATGAATTCTTTTTATGCCTTCTCCATAGACATGCACTCCAGAGTCATTAACAATGTGAATGATAGGCTGAAGGTTGCCACAGTCACTGTGCAGCCAGCATCTTAATTTACAAAAATAATTTGCCTCTCATGAGTTATTTCAGATTGGTTGAATGCATCTGGTTTTAAACTGGGTACATTTTAATTAATGCATCTACATGATAGCAAGCAAATCTCAAAAGATACGAATCAGAGATACAATTTGAATAGGTGTCTGATTTCTGATAGTGTTGAAATAATCAGTGTGCAAAATATCTGTAAGCAAAAGGAAGTTACAAGGAACAACAAGGAAGTTACATCGTTGACCTTCACTTAAATAGCTGAAGGTAGTATGCGCAGTGTAAGCATCCTTGGCTGGGTTTCCAGCTGGCATAAATCAAAGTGACTCCATTGATTTCAAAGGTGATACATCTGTTTACATTATCTGGCAGCCTCATTGACATAATGCAAAATCGGAGAATGAGTAAATCTGTCAGAAAATTTAGCATCAGAAATCAGAGGCTTATCATGATGCTAAGGTCCCTTTAAAATCAGTGGCCAAATTCTCACTGAAATTAGTAAGCATAAGCTTTCAAACTCAATCTTTAATTGAATCGCTATCATGAGAACTGCCAAGGCCAAACTTGCAGACTCCTTCTATAGCATTATAATTTAGACTTTCGAGTATATCATTAGACCTGCTTACACAGAGACCAAATAGAGGTGTACTGAGAAGTTTTCCCACATTTTTTTCTTTTTTTTTTTTAAAAAAAAAAGCCTTGGGAAAAAAATAGAGTGGCTTTGTTTTGCTGTCAAAGCAAAAGTCAGTATTTTCTCTTCTTTTTTTCCTGTTCTCCTCTGTAAGCCTGGTTTTGGCCTGGTTTTGCTGATCATAGAATCATAGAATAGTTAGGGTTGGAAAGAACCTTAAGATCATCTATTTCCAAGCCCCCTGCCATAAGCAGGGACACCTCACACTAAACCATGTCACCCAAGGCTTCATCCAACCTGTCCTTAAACACTGCCAGGGATGGAGCACTCACAACCTCCCTGGACAACCCATTCCAGCATCTCACCACCCTCACAGCAAAGAATTTCTTCCTTATATCCAATCTAAACCTCTCCTGTTTAAGTTTGAACCCATTACCCCCTTTCCTGTCACTACAGTCCCTAATGAAGAGCCCCTCCCCAGCATCCCTATAGGATGAGCCTAATCTTCCCACAAGTTGCTTTTCTTGTTATTTCTTTCAGTCTGAATCAGAGTGATTTAGATTCATGTTAAAATAGCTTGAAACTTTTCCTATATCCAAACAAAACTAAGCACACTAAAACCTCCATTAAAAAAAAAAAAAAAAAAAAAAAAAAAAAAAAAANAAAAAAAAAGCCTTGGGAAAAAAATAGAGTGGCTTTGTTTTGCTGTCAAAGCAAAAGTCAGTATTTTCTCTTCTTTTTTTCCTGTTCTCCTCTGTAAGCCTGGTTTTGGCCTGGTTTTGCTGATCATAGAATCATAGAATAGTTAGGGTTGGAAAGAACCTTAAGATCATCTATTTCCAAGCCCCCTGCCATAAGCAGGGACACCTCACACTAAACCATGTCACCCAAGGCTTCATCCAACCTGTCCTTAAACACTGCCAGGGATGGAGCACTCACAACCTCCCTGGACAACCCATTCCAGCATCTCACCACCCTCACAGCAAAGAATTTCTTCCTTATATCCAATCTAAACCTCTCCTGTTTAAGTTTGAACCCATTACCCCCTTTCCTGTCACTACAGTCCCTAATGAAGAGCCCCTCCCCAGCATCCCTATAGGATGAGCCTAATCTTCCCACAAGTTGCTTTTCTTGTTATTTCTTTCAGTCTGAATCAGAGTGATTTAGATTCATGTTAAAATAGCTTGAAACTTTTCCTATATCCAAACAAAACTAAGCACACTAAAACCTCCATTAAAAAAAAAAAAAAAAAAAGAAATAATAAATAAATTGATTAATCTAGTATGAAATGGACTCATTTGTCAGAAGCTCATTCCCCATTAAGTAAGGTTGAAGTGTCATGAAATGTCTCTGAAATTTTGAAAAATCGGCATCACACCATTTCAAAACTGAAGTCTGTTTTAACACTCAATGGAACTGGTGCAACTCTTAAAAGTCTGTATTGACCAATCCCAAAGAGTTGCATAAAGTCACCTGTGTCAGCCTAGTGTAAAATCACCATGAGTGAGATGTATCTGTTAACTTTAGACAACTACTGCATAGACTTTCACATCTCAGCTAGTTATCTAGACTCTCTTTGTAGACAGTAGAGAGGCACTTTACTTCCATGACTCATTTGGCTTATTTTAGGTGCCTGTAAGAGATGAACTGTGCCCTACAAGCCTTTCTTTATGGCCATCCATGTAAATAGCTCAAATATAGATGCATGCTTAGTAGGTATCTAAATGTTAGGAGATGAGAATCACTATCTGAGTATAAATTAGGGTGTGATTTTGCTGTCTTTATTATTTTGAGCTGAGCTTTACAGTATTTATTGCAGACATTCATTTCTAGATAATGGTTAGTTTGAATGAGATTAACACAATTGGGATATATGAGTCATGTGGATATATCCAGTTATCTCAAGCTAGACTATTTAGCTGTACCTAAGTAATTCAGAGAACAGAGAACATGCATGTATGTAAATGCAGCTGAATAAAAGATGCTGTTCTTTGCTTTCTGAGATACTTATTTAAACTGAACTTTCTCCTTTACATTTATATATAAAATACTTGTATAAGCATTTTATGTTAGTGTCGACATAATTGTGACTGACAATCACCTTAAAACACTACAGGTAATGAACAGAATTGCAAACTATTTTAGAACAATTACTAAATTATACTTTGGCCTTATATCTTACCCCTGCAAAATGAAATAGGTAAGCCCATCTGTAACACACAGTCAACTGAAAAAAAAATAATTGTGTGCAACCTTTGTTGTCCTTTCTTTTCTGTGATTCACATCACAAAACAGCTGCTAGCAGGCTTCTGAGTAATAAAAAAAGCTCAGTTATGCCTACAACATTTGACCATTAATATAAAGACAATAAAAGTAATTCATAACCTTAATCTGAAAGTGCTGTGCTTTATCTTAGAAGATCAGCCACTTGCCTACTACTTTACCCAGGTTTATGATCATCTAAGTGGTCAGATCTTGATCAAACAGTGGTGATATTTGAAGGTAAAAATAAAACAGCCATTTTTTTTTTTTTCCGTTGTGTATCACAGCTTTTGTTATTTGATTCAAGTACCATTTGGAAAACTTTCATTTGTTGCTGAAAAGCTCGTAATTGAAATCAAGAAAAAAAGAACTCAGTCAATTATCAGCATGAATATGGAATTGAGAAGGCAACACTGTGGCACTAGATTCATTATGACCATGGGTAATTATAAAAAAGACAGATGAAAATATTAACTTATGTTCCTCTGAAGAGGTACTTTTCTGTTTTTTAGGCTAAATCTTACTTTCGTATTTAAAATCAGATATGTTCTTTGTCTAATTCTACATCATGTGTTCAGGCTTATATTTTTATGTTGGAGACTAGAGAAAGAATTATTCTTGAGAGTTTATACATGGGCAAATAATAAATCTAGCTGGATGACTTTACCTGCCTGATTCCAGAAAGATATGTGCACAATACTCTGCTATTCACACTAGAAACAAAGAAGCATTCTCTTTGTAAATATTATACTGAGAAGGCAGAGTTAGTTTTAATTTTGAATGACGAGTCATGAATGTTGTTTAATGCAAATCCTTTCCAAAAGAGAACATACAAGACAATTTATTATTCATCCTTCACTTCTGTACTTCATTATATATATCTGCTATAGGGATTTTATGCTATTGTTTGGCCTAAAAAGATGAGAAATATAAATGTACTTTCAGGGAAAAACTCAATCTCTAGTAAAGCAATGCTATTAATTTACTTATGATGGTTTATATTTCTAAAGTTACTCATTCTATAACTATAAAACCTTCTCTTTTATTACACTGGAATGCTTAGAATATTTTGCACAGAATTTATGAAAGCACAGCTTGAAACGTGTTTCAACAAGCTACTGGAAGAGGGAAAATAGTTTTCCTCTTGTATTCTGTAGAATTTTTTTTATTTGTTTTTTAATGTTCAATGTTTGCGCAGCTCCTAGCACAATATAGTGAAATGTCCTAAAAAATGCAGCCCCGATTTAGGACTAGTGCTCTAAGATTCTGAAATAATACAGGAAATATAAACAAATTGTCATTGACTTCTCCTTTGGTAGAGAGAAAATTATTTTTACTTTGAACAAAACTATTAAATCTTGCTACCTAGCAGTACAAGGAAAGAAGACTCTCATTCTCAGCTTTGTTTTGTTCCCTCAGAATGTCTGTGTCTCAGGTATCAAAGCTTGTCATGCACATAAGATCAGAGCAAGGGCTTGCACAGGGTAAATTCTACGTTCTTTTTTTTTTTACAGTTTTTTTTTTAAGCCATCTAGAGGTAATTCTAATTATAGCATTTTGTACTGGAAGTGACAATTTTACTACAATTCCCAGAGTTCTTCAGGGGCTGAAAGGTGTATGTTTGTTCAAAAAGCAGATCTTACATTTTTATAGATAAATAATAAGGCCACAGTTTTTACACACAGCATTTGTGCCATATGCCATACTCTATTTGACAGATTTGGAAAGAAAAGCAAAATATTATGAGTGCACAAAACAAAATAAAAGAATAGAGAGCATAAATGAAAAAGTCCCTTGTTCCACCTGAGTCAGACATTAGTACAGAAAAAAAGTGACTGTTATAAATAAGTCAATTTTAATTCATCACTCCTTAGTTATTCAGGCAGTCTGAAAATGTAAATTAGCATTTCATGTAATCCCTGGAACCATTTTTGCATCCATAAGGTAATAGAAAATGTAGTTCTGAAACAGAGAGTATTTATGTGTGCCTAATTTTATTTTGTTAGGCAAACATTTGAATATTAATTTTAATATATGTGCAGTCTATGTGGCTGCAGCTCTTTGATAAATAAATTTTTCATTTCTCATGCAAGTTTTTATTTTTTAATTACATTATTATTAGACCAAAATTTAGAAGGGACTACAAAGCTCAGTTCTGTAGGAGAACATTTTTTCTACTAATAGTGGCTGAAGATTCAAGTAAACAATTTTAGTCTATGAAAGGCAGAAATGTGAATCTCCAAAGAAAGAATTTTTTTTTCCATCAAAGTGTACTCATCAATAAAATGGAAGGTTGATCAAGGATTTTTAATTACTGCTGTTACCTCTCATACTTCTTTTTTGTCAAGAATTGATGATATATTCTTTACTGAGGAATTTTGTAAGTGCCAAACAAATTCTTAACAATTTTTTAAACTACTCAAATATTAATTTCAATTTATTTTATTACTTTAAACGATAGATAAATGAGATCAGTATAACTTTCCTTTTTTTTGACTTTTTACCAAATCAAGTGCTTGTATCTGAAGCCAAAGTGAATTTGTAACCCTAACTGGATTTTTTTTTTTTTATTTATTTCATTCATTTTATCCTATATGAGTAAATGTGGCAGCACCTTGTATGAATGATTTACTCTTCCTATTCTGACAGTTCCCATAACTACTAGAACACATTAAAGATTTACCGGGAGTCAATGACATGGCCAACAGACCATTTTAAAAGTATAACTGGAAGTTCAATAAGAAAAACGTCTATGGGTAATCAAAAATGGTGGGCCAAGTACTTAGCAATGATGCATAGTATGACAAAAGCATGTCTTACTTTCCTGGAAAAGTTTTACCATGGAGCAAATTGTCCTTAAAAAAAGATCACCTGAGTGCCAAACAGGTCTTCAGTCTGGAATCCAGATCCCCTTTCTGTAACATATGAAATAAAATTCAGCTCCACAGAGTTATAATTTAATGTTCCAATTAATTATGTAACTAAGCTGGCAAGACAAAAATGGAAATAAAAAAGGTATTTAGCACATTCAAAGTTTGTATGCCACACTGAATTTCAAGACTCACCAGATTACTGTAGCACCAATTGATCTAGTTATAAGGTTACTGATATTCTGAAAGATTATTTTATAGATAATTTATGTGTATTTTCAACTTTTAAAATAAGCCATATTTTATTCATATTGTAGGATTGGTCAGGGTCGGTCAGCTCTGAGTTCCCATGCACTCTGATTTATGCTTTCCATATAATTGTTGCATGCTTATACTAGCTATATCAGAATTCCATTTTATACAAATTATGTTTAAACTATTCTATGTCTTTACCCATTGGATTTAAAAGCCTGCATAGACATAAGAAAATCTTCTTACATTATCATATAACAAGGCAAATGTATTTGTTAAAGAAATCTTCAGCAGGTCGTGTTCACTGTTTTCTTTTGACTAACCAGAGTACTAGTTACAAAAAAAAAAAAAAAAATAATTTTTTGTCTTAAAATAAATCTCAATATCTAAAATTTTGATTCAATGAAAAAATTGCTGAAGGAATAATAAAGAAATTGAGGTCACAAACATCCTCTAATAGAATTCACTCCAGTTAGGGGAGGTTTAGATTGATATTAGGAAAATTTCTTCACCAGAAGGATTATCAAGCACTGGAACAAGATGCCTAGGGAAGTGGTTGAGTCACCTATTTAAAAGACATGTAGATGTGGCAGTTACATGCCACATGGTTGAGTGGTGGACTTGGCAGTCCTGGGGTAACAGTTGGACTTGATGATCTTAAATGTCTTTTCCAACATAAATGATTCTATGATACTATGATTCATCACAGTACATGTTGACTAGAGCCATGTATTTCTGTAATGACATAACTCACATGCCCAATGTCAGGATGGATTTGGCTGCTATGGCTTATGCTATGAAGTTGCTTGTGCTACACAAGAAGAGCAGTGTAACAGTGATTGATGATTGACCTTCCATACTGGACTGCTTTATATGTTTATGACATAAGACTTTTGAAGGCCAGTGTTTCATTGCTGAAATCCTGGCCTTTCAAATGTCTCGTGGGGAAGCAGGGAGCTTTACTGTGCCTTTACCAATAAGGTATACCCAACAGTCTTCAGCAACAAAGACATTTACACAATATTAATGCACATAATATAAAATCACAATATACAATCAGTATTTAACCACATGCTTTATTACTTAGCTTCTACTTTAGTGTTTAATCAGTCACACAGACTTTAGCCTATCAAGATACAGCCCTGGTTCTGGGAGCAATGCAATGATCATAGAGCATAGTCAAGAAATCTGCCCACAGCTTTCCTTTCTTTCTCCCTTTTCTTGTCCTTCTTTCTTATTCCTTTAGAATGTTAATGTGATAATTTCACCAGCACCATTTCCTAATCAGTAAAGAGTATCCTGAGACAGAGCTGCAGAGCTTGGTCTAAACAGTTTGCATAGCCTGAACTCCACAGTCACACTGGGACTTTGCAGTGTTGGGCTTGTTGGTTTATTTTGGCTCTGAATAGATCATCACTGAATTCTGCCTTCTTATATTTTACAGTGGTGGATTTCTGAATAGGACTCACTGTGACCCTACTGGAATTTTATATCCTTGCAGTCTAAGAAAAATCTCTGGCTTAAATAGGTGAGCTGTGACTGGTAGAGGTGTGCAGATAGAGTTTTAGATCCCTCAGGTCCTACAAATAGGAGATTTTTTTTTTTAATCCTCTTTCCTGAATAAAAGACCATGTCATGTTGCCCATTTTGTATCAGGAATAGATGGGACAATCTGGCCCTTCCGTATGAATGGGGAATATGAGAAGAGGAAAAAGTGGCTGGATTAGATCTGGGCTGAATAAATGTTGTTCTTTCCTCACCTGCTCTGCACAAGTCTTTCCCTCACTGAAGCATTTTTATTAAATTTTAATCAAAAGCACAGAAAAGATTGTTGATTGTAGAAATGACCAACCCTGCTCTAAACCTCGTTGCTAGTCCATTTTATAGATGTTAACAATGCCACACTGACATCAAATTTAATGTTGTTTTATATCCTAGGTGTCCTAGAAATTGTCACAGAATCCAAAAGGATCAAAAAATTGTGTGGCTATACAAGAGTGACAAAGCAAAGAGCCTAATCCTTCATGAGATGCTAAAGATTAATTTTTTTTCAAGTTCCCTCTGTATTTGTTCTTCTTGATACCAGTCTTCTGTGAGATCACAATTTGTTCATGGTAGGAGGGGGAAATTTGTGTTGAGACCCCAATTTAAGAGTCTGTAAATTATGTATTTTAGGGAGTGTAAGCTTGTATCTCATCCATGAGATCTTTGATCACAAATAGATGGCCTGCCTCCTTTTTGGAAGTCATACACGATCAAAAAGATCCTTTATTTAGAGATGCAAATGCTGCTGTCAAGCCTATAAAATACATACAAATGACAAGTTTTTACAGACCTGCACTGTACTTCAAAAGAG
Organism: Agapornis roseicollis; assembly: GCA_002631895.1. Classification (NCBI taxonomy): domain Eukaryota; kingdom Metazoa; phylum Chordata; class Aves; order Psittaciformes; family Psittacidae; genus Agapornis; species Agapornis roseicollis. The sequence continues at coordinate 152,747 of NDXB01005090.1, forward strand.
TGCTTTTTATTTTAAAGGTCATGACCATTTTGGTATCAGATACTATGAGTAGAAGGTTCAGCAGTCTTTTCTTCTTCTGACTGAAACATCATACGAATATGTGTATTAAAGGGAAGCTGAACCTCTCAGAATAAGGAAATGAATTTTTTAACAGATGTTAAAAGGCTAATAAGTTCACAGCTCTTAGCACCCATTCAGAATACCAGATTTTTGTACTACAATAAAAATTTACCAGGTTTTTGAAAGCATGTGATCTCTTGAATAGAAAAATCATAAGAAACTTGGATCAGATGTCTATTATTTGAAAATCTTTACAGTCCACTAAAGAGTGCTTTTGGCAGGGAAGTAGGAAATGAGTTGGAAAGCATTAATAAACTTTCAGGATACTTGAAAACACCAGCTCATAGTACTTGATCTTTAAGTGAACTCTAGATTACATCCATTTTTTTTGAAACCATAAGTAGTGCTTAGAAAGAAAGATAGTTTGTCTAAGTAAAAAAACAGAAGGAAGGGAAAGAAAGTTTAGATTGACAAAAGCAAGAAAAGACAGAAAAAGAAGTACTTGGAAATTAATATTTTTTGGCATTGTGTTTGAATAATAATCTGTGTTCCACAAAAAAACAAACAAACAAACCACACCCAAACCCCCCAAAAAAACCCCAAAACCCAAACAAAAAACACCCCCAAAACCCCATAAGATTTCACTAAGATTCTATTTGAATTTCACTTACATGTTACTGAATTTCATTTTACAAAGAATTCCAAACAAAATGCCATTAGTCTGGCACAGCAGCATAGGAAAGGTATGTCAACTAGCTGATTATAAGAAAAAGAGGGTACATAAACTTTGGGGATCATAGAATTGATTCCAGAATGTCAGTTTGTTCCACTGGCTTGACAGCACTGATTTGTTCATGTGTTAAGCCAGATCTACTTTTCTCCTCCTTAAAAATATTCAGTGGTTCAAATTCAGTACAAGGTTATGTAGAGACAAGAAACCCTGATGAAAATGCTAGTCTCTGAAAAACATTGTTTCTAGGAAAAGGTAGCAATCTTTGGAGACTAGCCAGAGCCTTTTAAAAATTGGGCATTTACAGAGTTCTTGCTTCTTTTTGGAAAAGGCCTGAAAGCTAGTTTTATGCATTTTTTTTTTAAAGGACCCAAACAACCTCCCAAATGCCTCTCTCCTTTTGTTTAATGTAAATTTGTCAAGACTACACAGTTCTTCTTAAAAGCTTTTTCTGAGGATTGGAAAGCATGTTTTATGTGAACTCATGCACCTTAATTGAAAGGTGTCTATGAGTGTAGTGAAGCCTCAGTAATCCTGCATTTTATCCAGATTGTTAATTAGGTGTTGTTCTAGATGGATATTAAGAAGAAATAAAACAGTTTTAAAGAGTATGTCTAAAAGTCCCCTACCTTTCAACTTTGCTTCCTGTGATCTTTTTATCACTTCTTCAGTCAGATTAGAATTTTATAAGATTAGAAAGACTTATGTTTGTCATTAAAAACAAAACAAAATTTCTTGAAAACACTCTTTCTGGCTATGTATGTCAATAATAAACAAGAATGAGATGAGGGCAGAAGCTTTCTTTCCTTTTCCTAAGCCTTCATAGCATAATGCAAATACGACCATTCTCTGTGACTGTATCAGAGCAGTAATCAAAGCAGATTTGTAGATAAACTTTGTGCCATTGAAGTACATAAGTATAAATCTTTAAAGGGCTAAAATAAATCACTTTTGTATGTATGCTGATGCAATAGATATCAACCTGCACAGAGCAGAAGTTGCTTTAGGTGAACTCAGAAACATTTCTGAATCATTTCAAAAAGTTTTCAGAAAATACTGTGTTAGAGCAACTGTGTTTTAAGTAATATGAGAATCCATTCTGCTACAAGGAATCATATGCTGAACTAGTGATTTGCAATATTTGCAACATTATAAGAGAAAGAAAAGCTGAAAGACAAAAAAATGAAAGACATTAGAAATGAAGAAAAATAAAGAGATAGAGGTGACCACCATTCAGTGACTACATACAGTCTATCATCGCTTGCTGTGAGGCGAAGGGGAGTCAGAGCAAAAACTGAACATTTTCTTCTACTACTTTTCAAATTCATCCTAATAAGAAGCTTACAGTCACTAGGGAGCTATTTTGGTTAGCATGTTTCTTGTAAATTGCAAGTTGTTTACTAAGGCTTTGAAATTTTGATTTTAAGGTAATATAGGGAAAAGAGGTAGAGATTTAACCTAAATCCAAGATTGTTAAGAAATCATATATCTGAAAAACAACTGTGGAGTGCAGAGCACACAGTTTTGTGTTTGTCCTTGTGATTATTTATACTGTTATGGCAAACCACTATCACAAATTTTCAAGAGCTAGCAGTGGTTTGGGGTTATAAACCTAATCATGATCACTTTATTTTTGCCATAACAGGGACATGCATGTTTAGTACCACTGAAGTCAATGGAGTAGCAGACTCTGAATGGACAAGTTGACAATGACACATTTAATTAGATAAAATGGTGCAAAAATCTTTGGGACATCAGGCAGGCAGACAAACATTAGAGAAGGAGAGAGTGACTGATTTGAGAGTCACTGTTATTGGAAAAATACCAGTGGTTTATTTTGGATAATAATTATGTCTAACATTTCTTCTTGTTGCATTAATGTAACTTTTTCTGTGCCATTTTGTGAAAAACTGATTTTCCAAGGCCATGCATTCTTCAGGCATCACTTATCAGAAGGCCAAAAATGTAGCAATTTTTAAAAAAAGCCTCAATTTTTTCTTCAGAATGATAACTGAGCTCAGAGGTGACCCTTATACACAATTGCAGTTATTCAGGTCTAAAAAGCCAGCAAATTCACATGTAACTGTATCTTCCAGCTTCAACAGTAGGGCAGACTGTCAGCTCCCTCATCTGTCAGCACTTGTTCAGGCTAGTAAATGAAGACTGGCGCATACTAGCAATATCTATTTGCTACAGGATATGCACTCAATAAAGTCACGAAAAGGAGTTTCAAGCAAGGGCCAAAGCCAATCAGTCATTTTCTCCTGTCAGTGATAAGAAAAGCAAGATAAAAGAGAGAGGTGCTTGTCCCAAAGGTGGTATCAGTAGCAAACTGTCACCAAATAAAAATAGTTAAAGTTCTAATGGCAGTACTAATTCAATACAAATAAGGCAGGTTCTAGTTAGCTTAGCATTTTTTCTTGCTAGGCCTCTGGCAGGAAAAACAGATGTCTTACTGTTTAGAGGACAAATTATGTGCAAAACTTGCTTTGGGTGAAAAAGGAAATGCCCAAACAGTAGGAAACTCAGAGACATTTTATATCTTTGGAGCTGGAGGCCTTGAAAAGCATGCTGCATCTCATTAAATTAGCAGAAATCTTCCTGCCTTTACTTCTCTGTGTTATGGAAGATTCAGTCACAGCCCTCTCCATTCTCAGTGTATATTTTACTTTTTACCAGTTTACCTTGAGGCAGTAAAGATGGGTGCCATCACCCAGGGAGACTAGAGGAAGATGGCAAAGTATAATGGGTGCAATGCAGAGGAGCTCTACTCAGTACACAGTCTCCTCCACCTGTGAAACTGACTGCTTATTGAAAGCATGTTTTTCTATTGCCCAGCCCCATGAGTTGAATCCATCCATAGAGAATTAAAAACAGTAAAAACCTATTACTCTGACCTGATATGATTTTGTAACAGACTTTTAGGATACAAAAAGACTACAGAAGGTCCAAGACAGTGGAAAATGAGGTTTAAACTCTTCAAATCAGGAGTAGATTTGTAGGGAATGACTGACTAAGGCTCTGCTGATGCTGTTCCCTCTGACATGTATGATTCTAATCCTGTTATGTGCTGCCGTTCATATCTTCATATCTAGACTGAAGCTGTATCTGCCTCTATAAATTGACTGTGCTTTTCCAGTACCATATAAAATCACAAAAACATAGAATAGTTTGGGTTGGAAGGGACCTTCAAAGGTCATGCAATTGTTGATTCAACTTAATCAGATACAGCAAAAGGAAGGATGCATTGACAGTTTTTGCCAAGCCTTTACACATGTAGTGCTATGTTGTAATGTTTTAAAAACATTTTATATACATAAAATATAACAGAGTCCATTGATTCAGTGAGGTCTGATTAAATATTTGCAATTTATATACTAAATCAACCCACACTGTGGTGATACAATTATTTTTAGAATAGTCCATTGTGATGTCACATGGAAGATGCCAAAAAAACTATGCATGAGCTAAAAAAGTAATGAAAAAGCATGGAGCCAGATTAATGCAGCCCGCTGCTCTGGTGTATCTTGCAGCTCTCTTGGACATGTTATCCAAGGAACAGCACTGTGATACCATGACTCAGTTTCTCTTCCCACAAGACTTACTCATCATCAGAAGATTAAAAATAAAAGTTTGTCATTCTACATACAAATATCCATAATAATTTTTTAAAAGTGCAGAAATTATGCAACCCAAAAATTGAAACAATTTTAAATATTTGATTATTCTCTCTCTCTCTCTCCCCCT
>NDXB01005090.1:157491-177075 GCA_002631895.1 Agapornis roseicollis
CCCCCGTTCCAAAATAATTATATTTTTCTATGGTAATTTTAAATTAAAAATCAGTGTGTTTTCATATTAAAGTGTCTATCATTAAGGTGTAGTCTACGTTGGTAGTCTGTATCTGGAAACATGATTTGCTAAAATACATACGGAAGAAGGGTTCTGTAACTGACATTAAAACAAAAGATAAAAAAGACCCTTTCTATACAAACTCCCCTTCTCCTAACACTTTTTCCTACACTGTCTTTGGAACATTACAAAAAAAAAAAGGCAAAAACATTCAAGTGATGCTTTCAGAAGTGGGTACTTTATTGAAGTTCCATTCCTCTTTCTTTTTTTTCCCTGTCAGCGTCTTGCACTGATGTCAGTAATTTACCTTAGATTTGACTTGCTTCTCACCTCACCTTTCTGAACCCTTACACAAAAGATGTTCAGAAAGAAACTGTGGAATAGTGATTTCATTCAACCTAAATGTTTGATTTCCACAGTTCCTTTGGATCCAGCTTCCAAAACTTCCACTCTTTAGACACCTCAGAGAAAGGATGCTTCTACTTCACAGCCTGCTGCCACTGACATCCTGAATACAGATGCTTCCTGTTGTGTTTCTGCTTTCAACCTAGAGGACTCAGGTGGCTCATAAACTACAGGCCTTTTTGTCTCCCCCAGGCTTTTTGTTCGTAAGCAGCTCTGTGGTTGACTTGTTGCCCTGATTTGAGATGCAGGACATCTGAGTGTGGTAAGTAGCCCTGAAGAGGGGATGAAGGTTACTGTATAATTGTATTTCTCTAAACCTAGGTCCCCTGGTGACAGAAATAAACACCATCATGAGCACTATCTGACAAAGGCATTATGCCTCCACACTTTTTTCACAGAATCATAGAATAGTTAGGGTTGGAAAGGACCTTAAGGTCATCTAGTTCTAACCCCTCTGCCATCGGCAGGGACACCTCACACTAAACCGTGCCACCCAAGGCTTTGTCCAACCTGAACTTGAACACTGCCACGAATGGAGCAGTCACAACCCATTCCAGTGCCTCACCACCCTCACAGGAAAGAATTTCTCCCTTATATCCAATCTAAACCTCTCCTGTTTAAGTTTGAACCAGTTACCCCCTGACCTGCCACTACAGTCCCTGATGAAGAGTCCCTCCCCAGCACCAGTATCACTCTTCTTAGCTTATCCAAGATTTATCTGGGGCACTCCATAGGAACTACATGAGAAAACAAGACCTGAGGGAGAATTTTAAAGACTTTGTTCGTATCACTTTCTATCGTGGTTTAAGCTAAACCTCCCAGGCTAAAGTTGAAAACGCAGCATTTCACCAGCTACTAAGAAGGAGAAAAATGACTGCTATAGCTGAACCCCAGACATTTCCTTTTGTCAGACAGAAAGAAGCTGGTGGACAGCCATCACACTGCCAAACCATGAGATGTCTTCAAGATCTGCACTGCTTTTTCATGATAGATAAAAGCATCATTTCAAGGTGGTAAATTCTTCCAAGTGTTAGAGGTTTACCAATCACTTCACAGAGGAAGCAATTCCTCTTTTAGGGGTTTGTGAGCAAGTGAAATGAAAGGCCAGACACTGTGATCAATTAGTCTTATCATTTGCATAGTACAGCAGACAGCCACCTTGAATGAGTGTCTTAAGACCTTTAAAAAAACATCCTCTTGAATCTACTGCAAAACTGATAAGCTACTGCAGTAGTAACAGTTCATACCTAATTTCAAGTCTGATTCTTTCTTGTTTTACTACCAAGAAATAGATCATATTCTTTTTTCACTGGAATGAAGATCAGTGTACTATTGTGTTTTCACATTTCATGTGGATGAGTCCACATGAGCAGAGCAGTCCATAGACTGCTGGAGTCTTACAGAAGGAAGACTATTTTCCAGTCTTTCAGTTATTTTCACGGCATGACTCAACACCCTCTGCAAGCTTTCCATTTTATCAATACCCTTCTTCTCTTGCAGATGCAAGCAATAGGTGTAGGTTCGCAGTAGTCAAACTATAAAAATTAAATACTGAGGTAAACTCGCCTGCATACAGTTATTTCAAATTCACTGCTTAAGCGTCAAAGAATTGCAAAAGGTTATGGTCAAGTTACCAGCAAACCAGAGTACTTTGCCTAAGTAGGCTATCCTATTCATTCGTATCAAACCCTCAGTTTTTGTATTTGCAGTCAATACCAGTCATAATACTTTCTTTTCTATGTACTTAATGTATCTCCTAAATAAGGCAGGATGAACACTAATGACAGTAGTACTCCTCCAAAGATGCACAGTTAGTGATGAGAGCTGGCCAACAGTTTCTTAATGAAAATGCCCTGCATTGCCTGATGAGTTGAAAGACCACATACACATAATATAGATTGTATTACATTTACCAATTAAGAAACAAACAAACTACTACCACCAAGATGTTATGACAAGGCAGTATGTTCCTGAAAGAAAATCAAACAGACACGAGAATTCACCAAACCCAGTAACAATAGCAAATTGGTTTATGAGTTGAATGGCACTGTTAATGGTGCTTAAAATGTTCTTGACAAATACATACTTAGAGATGTACTGGGAGCTATGAAGACCAGGGTAAGATATTAAGAGAATATGTACCTCCTACAGTGGGGCCAAAGGCATGAAAACGATGTTCTGTCATCTGCGAATCAGCCAAAGATAGCTCATACACATTCACCAATCATTGTCAGGACCAGCACTCAGTATGTTGATTTTTGCAAATCAAGTTCATAAAATTCTAAGGGGGTGAGGGGAAAAAAGCTAATTTTATTAATGTATTTGTGCACTTTTTTTTCCTAATTAATTTTGTACTAATAAAGTTGATCTAATTAATATTCATTGCTCTCATTTATTTCTTTCTTTTCATAGTTTTTTCATTGTTTGAGGAGTTGCCATTTTTTAAAGTGCTTTCCCTCATCCTCTAAGCTAGTTTCCTGCTTGCTCTGAGGTTTGACTAGGTTAAATTTTTGCTAATAGCATTTTAGTTATCTAGTTTCAAATTATTAAATTGTTTGTAAAAATAATTTAGATTTTTCCAATTGAGTTCTTTCTCCCAGCTGATTTGTCTCATAATTGTTTTCAGCTTTGTTGAACAGACCTTCTTAAGTACCAAGTGTATATCTCATTGTTGTCTTTTATTCTGTTTGCATACAGTAGTGAAATCAAGTTGTAGTCGTCTGCACCTAAGAAACCACTATTTTTTAGTTCTGTGATCAGGTCCTCTATATCTGTCAAAAAGAGGTATAAAGCAGAATTCCTCTTGTGTAGGATGAAACACTCTCTAGGTTAAGCAGTTGTCATCTATAATTTTTAGAAATGCCTAGGACTAGCAGTCTGTAAAATCCCATCATATGTCAGGTAGATTGAACCCCTCCTCACCTCCTTCCCATTCCCTGATAAAACAGTTTTTCTTCCTACACATTATAGCTAGGTGCTTGAGTGCAAACCATAGCATGGAGGAGAAAAATTGTAAGAGGAAAAGAAGAAAGTAGGTGGATTCATTATCCAGATAATTGCTGAACCAGAAAAGGAGATGCTAGAGATGATCTGGTCCTTTATTATTTGCCTTGGTAGCCATCTTCCTTTGCTTCTTGCTGAACATCCATGGAAGTAAAGCACCCCTGTTTCAACAGGTGCAACACACAATTATTTCTTTGCCTCCCAGAGGTGTAGAAGCAACAGTGTACCAACACAGAAGCTATTCCAAACCATCAAAGCATCTGGCTGTAAAAAACACATAAATAATACATTTGTTCTGAATGTGTAAATGTGATTCTGTATTATATTGTCACATTGATTCATGAATCAAAATTATATGCCTTACAACAATATCACTTAAATTAGAGTTTCCCAACAGTGGGAAGTACTTCCCAAACATCAGTGAGAAGATGGAGTTTAATTGAATTTTGGAAACTTGGGGCTGAGACATCATTCCAGACTTGTCCTTTTTTATTCACAACAGGCTTCAATTTCACTGTCTTTGTTGTCTGCATCATTGCTTTTGCCTTTGTCTCTGATATCATTCTACATTAAAACTGGATTTCTGAGTATACTAACAAGTTAGAGTTCTGAGGGTTTTGGTGGGTTTGGTTTTTTTTTAGTTGTTTTTTCACATAGCTAAAGAATTCTAAAAATAAAATAGGAAAGAATAGCACAAAATAAGGAGAATAAACTTTTTAAATATCAAGGAATGTAAGTTCTCTGGGCCTGATAAACTACTTTGGCTATTTAAAGATGTATAGATGAAGCAATAGTCATCACACGAATGAGATCCTGAAAATTTGTGAAGGATTAAAGTAATGAAGTATTGAAAGACTGAAAAACTCAATATAATAGCATTGAATAAATACATAAAATCAAGCATCCATAAGTTCTTAAATTCCATTAATGGAATTGCGATTCATGGGATATATGCCATCTTGAAGCACCTAGGAAAAAGAATCAGATAACATGGAGCAGTCAGCAGCAAATTCAATCAAGCCAACTTAATGTCTTTCTGCAAAAACAGAACAGACCTCTCAGTCAGAAAAGACAATGGGCATCTCATATTTGGTCTTCATTGAGGTTCTTACATTGTGTTTCATGTTGTACTCATAAATGTCCTTCAAAATGTAGTAACAGCATAGCTTCAGCCTAACTAGAATAAGTAGGTTTATGCCTGTAAAAGCCAGGTCGTCACTGTTAGCAATAGTTCACTATCAAATGGTAGTAGACCTATACAGTGGACTATTCTGTGCCTACCAATACTGAATCATTTCTCTAGCAATGCTGATGATGGAATAGACATCATCTTCTGATAATTCCAAATTCAGCAGAGCTAGGAGAAAGTTGGACAAAAAAAAACTTCATAAGTACATAAAAGCATATATTTCAGTAGGAGCAAAGCTATATACCACAGAAAACAAAACCCGACAACTGATGGAACATGGGAGATGCAACACATCTGCATTGCACACAATACCTGAAACAGTCCTTCCTGACCTTTGCTTGCTGTTTTTTTGTGACTTAATCTTATGTCAGGACACTGACCTGTGTAGGGAGGTAACAAGAAATATATTTCTTCATATTTTCCTCTAATTTGTTTCTCCTTCTATTTGTGCCATTGGGTTTGGTGATTTAAATTAAGCCCTAGAAGCAGGAATGATTGTGAACAGAATTCTGTGTCTATTCCACTAAAATAAAATAAAAAATACAGTCACAAATACATTGGTCACATTGGTCATGTTTGCACAAAAAGCTTCACTTTGAAGTTAGCCATTTCTTTTTAGATGTTTGATGAGTGCTGCTGCAAAATGATGACAATTTGGAGGCACATATTAAATATACCAAATATACATTATGAGAGTAATATAGCTGTAGATAGTTTATCAAGCCCATTAATTAGAAATAGAAACAGAAATTTGGGATAGGATTTTTTCTAATATGAAAATCATCATTTGGGATTTATAAATGAATTGTAAAAGTAAAATGAAGAGGATAGCTGTATTTGATAAATTAAACAGTTCTACAATAATAGCTACATAATTTTTAAAATATCAAGAAACCTGTGCCCTGTTGACATCTTCCAGAAAAAAAACAATATTAATTTCCCTTTCTTTTTTATTAAATTTTACTTCTTGAACTATGTACACATATCATTTTTCTGTTTATCAAAGGTCATATGAAATTGTTTATGAAACTAAATGCATTGTACTGGCTTGAAATTTGCAATTAAAATGGTATGTTTAAATTGAAAAATAATATCTGAAGCATGAGATTAAATAGAGAAATGATAAACAGGAGAAAACTTGCTAAGCAAATTATTAAATTAGTATCAAATTGTACATTCCTTGACTATTGGAAAGCACTGTAAGTAATTGGTAAGGGTTGAATAAGTCCTCCCCTATGTATATCAATTTGGCATTTAAGGAGGGAAATTTCTTAGAAGTGAGAACAAAATGTCCAAAGAAAACAGAAGTTTGCTTAACCGTTTCTTCCAGTGAAACTGTGAAAAAGTATTTAAATAATGAATAAAAAATAATAAATTTATATTACTACAATATTATCACTCCATCATTGTGTAGAAAAGGCCATTAAAGTGCTGTGAAAATATAGTTTAGAATAGAAAATATCCTCTAAGACTTCAATTGCAAATGTATTACACTGGTAGCTCTTTCTGAGACTTGAGACATAACCTACACAGGATGCTTACCATTATGTAGTTGTGGTCAATGGCTCAGTGTCTGGCTGGAAGCCAGTGACAAGTGATGTCCCTCAGGGATCGGTGTTGGGACCGGTCTTGTTCAACATCTTTGTTGCTGACATGGACAGTGGGATTGAGTGTGCCCTCAGCAAGTTTGCCAATGACACCAAGCTGTGTGGTTCGGTGGATCCGCTGGAGGGAAGGAATGCCATCCAGAGGGACCTTGACATGNCAAGTTTGCCCACCAAGCTGTGTGGTTCGGTGGATCCGCTGGAGGGAAGGAATGCCATCCAGAGGGACCTTGACATGCTTGTGAGGTGGGCTGATGCCAACCTCATGAAGTTTAACCATGACAAGTGCAAGGTCCTACACCTGGGTCAGAGCTATCCCAGGCACAGCTACAGGCTGGGGAAAGAAGCGATTCAGAGCCGCCCTGCAGAGAAGGACTTGGGGGTGGTGGTCGATAAGAAACTGAACATGAGCCAACTGCAGTGTGCTTGCAGCCCAGAAAGCCAACCATATCCTGGGCTACATCAAAAGGAGCGTGACCAGCAGGTTGAAGGAGGTGATCCTGCCCCTCTACTCTGCTCTCATGAGACCTCACTTGGAGCATTGTGTGCAGTTCTGGTGTCCTCAGCGTAAAAAGGACATGGAACTGTTGGAACAAGTCCAGAGGATGGCCATGAGGATGATCAGTGGACAGGAGCATCTCCCATATGAAGACAGGCTGGGAAAGTTGGAGCTGTTTAGCCTGAAGAAGAGAAAGCTGAGCGGAAACCTCATTGCAGCCTTCCAGTATCGGAAGGGGGCCTATAGGGATGCTGGGGAGGGGCTCTTCATTAGGGACTGTAGTGACAGGAAAGGGGGTAATGGGTTCAAACTTAAACAGGAGAGGTTTAGATTGGATATAAGGAAGAAATTCTTTCCTGTGAGGGTGGTGAGATGCTGGAATGGGTTGGCCAGGGAGGTTGTGAGTGCTCCATCCCTGGTGGTATTCAAGGCCAGTTTGGATGAAGCCTTGGGTGGCACGGTTTAGTGTGAGGTGTCCTTGCTGATGGCAGGGGGGTTGGAACTAGATGATCTTAAGGTCCTTTCCAACCCTAACTATTCTATGATTCTATGTATCTGAAAGATATGTCCTGACCTCTAAGTCCTTTTCTGGGGGAACCCCATGACAACTCTGACAGCAGATGTGTTCCATTCAGTTGTGGGAAGTCTCACTGGGAAGGTTTATTGGTAGCAGACTTGACTACAAATGCAAGAAATAATGCCACCATTCAATATTTTGATTTCAACTGATCCAAAACACTTGAGCCTCTCCCACTCTTTGTGGTATTTGGAGCAATATGCATTCCTGAGGAAGGAATGATGTAAAAACTTGCAAAGAAAGCTGTTACCAGAAATTTGTGATATTATCAGTCTCTCATAACGGTACCTCATGGTAATTTTATTCCTTATCTGCAGTACCCTAACTTCTATGTCATAACTGTTTTCAGTAGATTTACTATTCAAATGGAAAAATATTTTTTGTGCTATGACTGACAACAAAGTTACTGTGGAAAAAAAAAGTGCTGTGTCATGTTTGTTCTAGTACTGCTACTTCCCACAAATCCCTCAGATTTCAATGTTACCAATTTGTTTCTTCTGTAAACTGTGAGAGATCAGTATAACAGCTGTGTGCATTTTCTAGAGAGCTCTTTCAAGACCTTTTCAGACTGCCATCTTTTCTTACACTTCTCATTTGTATGTTCAATTCCAAATATTTTTCTTGACCTTTTGGCCAGCAGTTTTTTGCCACAAACTTTGCAGAGAAAACCTAGCACCCTGTCTCCCGTTAACCATAGACATGATGTAATCCTGCCTACATTACTTCACTAATTTTTTCTGTATATGCATGTATGTGCATATTCTGCTTAAATAGTCATCTGGGGAAGGATGTGAGATCATTCTGTAAGACTGGATCAGAATGGAACTCAAGGGTCGTTTTTATAAGCGTATGTGTGGCTGCAGTTAACTCCATATGAGGAACCAGTCCTCAGACATTTGTCTGAATTTCAGATCCTTGAGGTACAGTTTTAAATATCTATACATATGCATATTTATAACATTTTAAAAGACAAAATAGCAAAATAAAATTAAAGCTAAGATGGTACAGAAGAACTCAGTGATTGCAGGCACTTCTGGGCTTCCAAACGCATCCGTCAAGCCCATGTGTGCTACAAATCTACAAGGGTCAAAATGTTTTGATATTATTAACACAGCCATTTATTAAAGAAACTAGTCTTGGCTGTTATAAAGTCAAGACACAGGGTCAAAGTTTCAGAAGTTTTTTTGGTTTGTGAATTTCAAAAAGAAACTCCAAAGCTTTATATGACATTCATTTTAATGTTCCAAACAGGTGATAAGCCATAGTAGCAGCCTATTTAGCCAGTTTTTATAACCAGAGTATTTATTGCACTCCTGTTACATATTTGCAATACATGAAGAAGGCAATTAGTTTCATATTACTTCCCAAGTGGTGGAAAGGAAGGTTGAATCATAGAATGGTAAAACACTTCTAGGGATGGGGCATCCACAACTACTCTGGGCAACCCAGTCCAGTACCTCACCAACCTCACAGTAAAGAATTTCTTCCTTATTCTAAATCTACCTCTTCTAGTTTAAAGCAATTAACCCTTGTCCTATCCCTACACAACATTGTAAAATGTCCCTCTCCAGATTCCTTGCAGGACCTCTTTAAGGACTGGAAGGCTGCTCTAAGGTCTCCCCTGAGCCTTCTCTTTCCCAAGCTGAAAAGCCCGAATTCCCTCAACTTGTCTTCACAGGAGAAGTGCTTCAGCCCTCCAATCGTCTTTGTGGCCCTGCTCTGGACTCAGTCCAAAAGGTTCACGTCCTTCTTATGTTGGGGGCGCCAGAGCCAAACACAGTACTCCAAGTGGGGTCTCATGAGAACAGAGGGGAAGAATCACATCCCTTGACCTGCTGGTCACACTCCTTTTGATACAGCCCAGGATACGGTTGGCTTTCTGGGCTGCAAGCACACACTGCCGGGTTTTGTTGAGTTTGTCATCGACCAACACCCCAAGTCCTTTACCTTATGGCTGCTCTCAATCCAGCCTCTGCCCAGCCTCTATTTATGTTCAGATTGCCTGAACCAGATGTAGGACGTTGCACTTGGCCTTGTTGTACTTCATGAAGTTGGTACTGGCTCACATCTCAAGTGTGTCAAGGTCCCTCTGGATGGCAGCCCTTCTCTCCAGCATGTTGACCACACCAAACATCTTGGTGCCATCAGTAAACTTGCTGAGGGTGCACTCAATGCCACTGTCCATATCATTGACAAAAATGTTGAACAGCACTTGTCTCAACACTCACCCCCAAGGGACACCACTTGCTACCTGTCTCCAGTTGGACATTGTGCTGCTGACCGCAACTCTGCACATGGCCATCCAGCCAATTCTTTATCCACTGGGTGCTCCATCCATCAAATTTATGTCTCTTCAATTTAGAGACAAGGATTTCATGCTTTGCACAAGTCCCATCACTTTTCCCTTATCTACCAATGACACAGTGCTGTCATAGCAAGCCACCCCACATGTCTGGCATGATTTGCCTTTAGTGAAGCTATGCTGGCTGTCACCAATCACCTCATTATTTAACATGTACCATATAATTGTTTCCAGGAGGATGTCCTCCATGATCTTGCTGGGCACTGAGGTGAGACTGACCAGCCTGTAGCTCCCTGGGTCTTCTTTTTTTTCCCCTTTTTAAATATGGGGCTTATGTTTTCCATTTTTCAGTTTATCAGACTGCCACAACTCAAATGTGGTGGATAATGGCTTAGCAACTTCATCCACCACTCTTCTTAGGACCTGCAGATGGACTTATCAGGTCCCATGGACTTATGCACTTTCAGGTTCCTTAGATGGTCTTGAACCTGATCTTATTCTAGAATGGCTAGTTCTTCATTCTACCAGCACCTGCTTTTGCCTTGGGTGATTTGGGTGGTGTGGCTGGACCACTTACTGGGAAAGACCAAGGCAAAAAAGTCACTGAGACCCTAGCCTTCTCCATGTTCTTGGTAACCTGGTGTCTCATTCCTTTCCATAGAGGACCATCATGCAATACATTAGTATGGCCCTTCTCTGCTTCTAATCCCAGTGAAGCATGTGCTGACAGCATTCATTTGTATAAGCAGTTCAGACCTTTATCTAATGCCTGAACAAGTAATATTGTAAGAATCTAACTGCTGTGCATATGATACAGTACATAGATATTCATTGATTGACAAGACATTGATGTTACAATTCTACACTTAGTTAATACACAGATAACAATAGTATAATTTCATTATATACATACACAAATTTTGGGGGGTTTGTATATCTAGTTGGATTTTTCTTAGTGATAGAAATACAGTAGTTTCTTTTTCATTCTTCAGTATCAACTTTGCAGTTCAGGGGCCTATCAGGAAAACAATGTTCCCTTCAGAGAACTGAAGCCTTTCTGACATATGTAGTGGAGCTGTGAGATGCTTTAAATAAGGAGATTCAATAAGCTTACCATTAAACAAATTTTTCTCAAAAATTATTTATGAGAAAATGAATTAATTTTTAACTTCTATGCATCTAATATATCTATATATTACAACTGTTGTTGAATTTTCCAGTTGTTGCTGGTGAAAATCTCTTCTGTTTTGTATGGAATTCACTATTTTTCCAAGCCTTCATATTAACTGTAAACTGGATAGGAAGTTGTAGGAGCCCTCATTCTATCTTTTATCTAAATTTCCTCACATAAATATTTTCCATATAATAATTCTCAAGAATGTTTTAGTGAGGATATTACATTTTGCAAAAGCTATTTAAACATGAGCCTAGGCAGAAATGATGCACTTTATTCAAGCAAATTGAAAGAATAAAGCAAAACTTTGCAAGTCGTCTTAATTTCACTGCATTTTTAAGTAGGAACCTCAAGAGTAAACAAGTTATTTCAGTAGAGCTGGCCTAAATTGAAAAGTCTCCATATGCTAATTTTAGAGGTGCTCAAAGTAACCAGACATAATTTCAACAAGTCTGTCATTAGCTCTGATTTGTTTCTTTTGGTTTCAACTGCCGCTATTAATTTCTCAGCCTGTCAACTTTTATATAAAACAAATTTTGTCATAAGAAAATATATTTTCAGCCTCCTTTTTCTCCACATACAGGGGGTTGTGGCTGTGAGGAGTTTTTGTTTTGTTTTGTTATGTTTTCTTTTAAGTTTTCAGATTTTTGTTCTAGTATTCATTCAAAGAAATGTGAGCTTCTCTTCTGGAAATACATCACAGTTACGCAGTCAAACCCTATTATTTTTAGCATAAACACCTTGGTTCTATACTTCTTAATCAGCAGTGTTTAAAGAGAAAATAAACATTTAACAGAGAAATTTGTATAGCAATCCTGTCTCTATGTCCTTTCTAATAAGAGTGACATAAACCATTTACACATTATTCAGATCCATTCCACTTTCTTACCCTAACCCTAACACTAACCCTAACCCTCAGCTTTCCTTCATTTGTACATATTTTTCACATACATTTGGACATATGTATAATTTTTATATATATATATGAAATTCTTTATTGTTTTTTAACTTGCATTCTTCATATTATGTTCTCTCAATTCTAATTATAATTTGTTTGCATATTGAATAGACAACATTCAGCATTACTCTGCAGAGTCCTGACGGAGATAAAAACTTTGTGCCATAAAACCACCCAAAATGCCAGGAAGTACACATCTCTGGAAGCTTGCATAGAATGGGCTGTGTTTTCAGAGCACAATTAAGGATTACTAAGTGGTTCTTTTGTTACTGCTTTTCTGAGTTTTTGATCTTCCTGCATTATTTCATTAGATTATCTGTGAAGACATTGCTTTGCTGTACTTTATTCCTGTTTAATCATCTACAGACCACTATTTTAATGTTTACTTTAAATTCTACAAAATTCATCTTATCAACAGAAAAAAGAACTATAAAGAAAAGTAAGAATTTCAGAATCCACAGGTTTAATAGAGTAAATACCAAATTACAAGGTAAGAGTGTTAAATGTGTTCACCTGTTGTATGAAAAACTATACTTATTCAATGGAAAAAATATATTATCCAAATAAATTTGTTTACAAAAAAAAAAATAATCAGCATAGCACATTAATTTTACAACCTCTTCCATTTGTATCATCAATATATGAACTGATCATTAAAATTCTTAATGATAGCTGGGTTCACTAAAGGATAAGCAAGCACTTCTTAGTAACAAAAGTAAATCCGTGTATGTATTTTAACATATGTGAATGTAACACAAAATGAATTCTGAGCAACTGCAATTGTATCAAACTATATAAACAACAGGTGATATAAATTGTATAATATTTAACATTTAACCTTTTGAAAAAAGGAATTTTGAAAGACAGTCTAACAATGAATTCATCAAATTAAATAATCCCATGTTTAAAGTGTGTCAATTATTGAAGTCAAAATCTTCATATTGTCTTAATATAGTTCATTTCTATACAATAATCTTAAGAAAAAAATAGTCAAATTAAAGCAATAACTGCTGTGTCTTTAGCTTCCTTATGGAATCATAATGCATTTAAAATTTTATTTGATTTTTTTTTAATTGAGGATTTCTTTTGCTCCTAGAAAGGCAAGGGATTAAAATTTGGTGGATCCCATGTGTGTTATTTGTAAGGCTTAAACCAATACATAAAATATTCAAAAAAAATTTTGTAGGTAGCTTGACCTTTACTATATTGATTTCTATCATAACGTTGTAAAACTTCTAAAGTATGACCTTTTCTTATTCAAAGATAGAAATATTTTTAAAACTGTCAGTTTTAGACATTTCAAAATAACATCAGACGTTGCAAAATAAGGCGCTCGTGATTGCATAAAAGTGGTACTGCAGAAGTGTATGAGGATAATGATAACAATGTT
Organism: Agapornis roseicollis; assembly: GCA_002631895.1. NCBI lineage: Eukaryota > Metazoa > Chordata > Aves > Psittaciformes > Psittacidae > Agapornis > Agapornis roseicollis. The sequence continues at coordinate 170,653 of NDXB01005090.1, forward strand.
ATCTAGAGCTGGGAATTCGGAGGAAACATGCATTTCTCATTGTTAGTTCCTGAAACATGGGTGTCCTGGGTTCAGCAGTAACAGCCATTTTTCTCTTTCTTAGTAGCTGATGCAGTGCTGCATTTTTGACTTTCAGCCTCAGAACAGCACTGATAACACTGACTTTTTTAGTTGTTGCTTAGTAATGTTTAGTCTGACCAAGGACTTTCTGAGTCTCATGATCTGCCAGGGAGGAGGGGAAACTGGGAGGAAGCAGAGACAGAACACCTGACCCAAACTAGCCAAAGAGGTATTCCATACCACAGCACATCATGTCCAGAATGTAAACTGGGGGCAGTTACCTGGAAGGGCTAGATCACTGCTCAGCTGGGCTGGATATCGGTCAGCAGGTGGTGAGCAGTTGTATTGTCTTCTCTTGTTATTTCCCTTATCATTATCATTATTGGTGGTAGCAGTGTTGTACCTTAGTTGTTATACCTTAGATACTGGACCGTTCTTATCTCAACCCGTGGGAGTTACATCCTCTCGATTCTCCTCCCCATCCCTTTGGGAGTGGGGGGAGGAAGGGGAGTATGTGGGGGGAGTGGGTGAGCTGCGTGCATGACTGAGTTTAAACCACGACAATGGGAATAGTATAGCTGCATAAAAGCTAGCATGAGGATTTTCTAGCTTTTGTCCTGTAGGAGGAAGTATTCTCTGCAAGGTTTGAGAAAACAGTTAGAGCTATTCTTGAATGCTGCTTGATGATCTCACCAAAGTGCAAATATGTTCCTTTTAAAGTCTGTATTTTCTTTGAGTTTTCTGACTACCTCCCATATTTCCGTGAGTTCACAAACAATAAAGGCATTCACGATTTAGATTATTTTTCTTCCATGAGGATTCCAAGTGATTGAAATTTTACATATGAAGATTCACTTTCACAAATTAACCCGAGAACTTCCAAATACCCTTCTCACATAGATATTATGTGCACTTCATGATCTCTACTTGTAGGTAGGTTTTTTAAATCAGAACAATAATGTAATCTTAGTAACTATAATTCCCAGGGTATCTGTGTGCTAGAACTTAAGATTCAATTCTTAACTTGTTAAAAGAAACTGCTTTTCCTGAGACTTTCTCAAAGACTGTGCTGTGTAGTCCTCCCATCATGGAAGGTCTCAAATTTGTGAGAAATTAGAAAAAAATAGTTGACAACAGATCATTTCTTCCACAGCGAGAGTTGTGTGCAATAGGAGGGTGAAATAGAATGCCTTTGTTTTAACGGCTGCAAGCAGCTTCAGCAAAAGTTGTGTGCAATAGGAGGGTGAAATAGAATGCCTTTGTTGTAATGGCTGCAAGCAGCTTTAGTTCCTACAAGAGAAAAAAAAAAAACAAACCAAAACAAATATTTACATTTATATTTGTGATTAGCAGCTAGACCCTTCTCAGTTTTCCTCCTTTGTCTCCAATTAAGAAGAGCATGTGAACATACGGGATCTAAAGGTTTATCTCAAAGACTTGGGAGCAACAGTCCGAAACCACAAGGTTCTTCCTACAGTTCTTTCTGCTTGTGATTGAATGAGCCAAGAAATAGTGTGAAGTAATCTTGGAATAGCAAAGTGATTAAGCGTAACTGGACCTTTCATTACATGGGAGGGAAGTATATATATATATGTGTATGAAAATGGCTGAGAAATATAGATGAAATTCTCAAGGTGTGAACATGTGCACGAGTTCTAAAGAATGTGTTCACTGATGTATTTGTTTTCTGAATCTTTGCAACATTCTGACAATTAACTTTTTCATCAAACGACTTACACTTGTGGTTAAGGAAGGTAATACTCAGATTAGCTGTTAGGAAGCCCATGTTTCATGGCTTTAGTATTTCACACTGCCTTTTCAAATAATTGTTAAAATTATGATTGTGTTTAAGTACGTGATCTCTAGAGAAAACAAAGGACCATGAAATAAAGCTTACACTGACAACCTCAATGTTTACACAGATACTCTGAATATTCAGATTCGGGCCCATAGCCTTTGATTTCTCTCTCAGATAAATGCTTCCAAGATGGTGTGAAAGAGAAACTTCACTCAAGACCAGAAGCAAAATAGCCTAACATCCATTTGCACTTGTTTGAAGTGGGCAATATTCACCCTGAAGAAGAATGTCTTGGACAGTGAGAGGGTGTATATGTGTCTGAGTAGAGAGAGCAATGAGGATCAAAAAGAAACAGTGTTTCTTTCACATGAAAAAATAATAATAGTTTAAAACTCTGAGGTTTAGTCTGACAAAATACTAAAAGGATCAGTTTGACCTAAAAGGAGAGGAAGTAGTCCAAACTACTCCAAAAGGTAGTACATCAAAGCAACAGTAGCAGGGGGCAAACTATCATGAGTAAGAAGAATGTATCTTTCCAAAAATGATCCATTGGTTGGGCCACATAGAGCATTTCTTAACTACTTTGGTCTTTAAGAACCGACAAAAGTGACATGCAGTCTGTAATTCTGATTGTAGTCGCTAAGGAACTGCTTAGTAATCTTGAGGACTGAAAGACCAGAGCTCTTTCTCTTTTCTGTAAAGAACAGCTTGAAAAAGCTTCTTTGGACATCACCTGGTCTTATATATGATACAAACTTGAGAAGAGGTAAAAAACAATACACATGAAAAAGTAACAGATCTGAAGTAAGAAAACAAAAATTATATGGGAGGATAACTTGAAGAACAAGGTTTTTGATGGCACGTCTTTAAGAGTCATAATGGTCACAGTGGGAATCAAAGTCCATGCTGTCAACACCAAATCACATGCTTCAAAACTCCAACTCCAAAATTATTAACACTAGGCAAGACTAAGAGGTATTAAACAGCATGAGAATCCAACCTGTACTGAACCTGTATGGAGCAGCAAGTTGCAGGAGGTGTGTTTGGTAAAGGAATCAGTCTATATCTATACACATGGCTGGAAGGCAAAATAGAGCTTATCTACTTCTGTAAACAATTAATTTAACAAAGAGATTGGTTAGTTTATGAATTACAGAATCTTCTCACCACTCATGCATTACTTCAACCAGTTTGTATTAAAACCCAGTTTCCACAAAACAGAACTTTGCCTACATTTTGAAAGTCAAAACAACATTTAATTCTGAAGACTGGAATGATTTGATTTGTAGTGACAAAGATTTTATGTCATTTTAGATATATAACTGAAAGCAGCTGAATTAAATGAAATAAATTTGCAAGTGGAGCAACTCAAAGTAATTACTTCAGTCTGGCTCAGCATGGTCACAGTACTCCTCCTGTGTGTTGAGTCCTATCAGATCCATGGGGATGGACACCTGTACGAAGATCTTTCAAAGTCAAAGGTGCTTTGGAGTCCATCCAAACTGATTTCTGGCCTAAAAGCCAACTCTTGCACATACCAAAAATGAGCTTAATGTGAGAAAATATATCCCCATGTGTCTTAAACAAAATAAAAAAAAGAAGATATTTACATTAGGAAACTGCTAGCAATGGCGGATGTGCTCAAATCAGAGGAGCAGACAGAAACCAGCATTTATAAATATCAATATATTATGGAAGAGGCAACGAATTTTTTTGACAAGTCAACGCACTCAAGCTCTAACTGGCTGTAAATAAGAGAAAATTACAGTTATGATCAATATGATTTCTCTAAGAAGTTTCAAATGTCAGTTTGACAGTCTGTTTATCAAAAAAGGGATTGATTACCACTGTCCCAGAAATAATTTATATGATAAGTTTTTTTTTGCTTTTACAGCATTAATTACATTTAACAATACATTGAAATTTAGGATTTGTTTAGATATTTAAAGGACAAATCACATGTTAAGGTTCAGCCATTATCAAACATTTTGCAAATGGGATGTGGTATATACAAATCCATTTTACTAATTTCATGCAACTCTTAACCTCTCTGAAAAATATATGCCCTATGCTGAAAAAACCACAAAATTTGGCACATCAAGTTTCTAAAGCATATTAAGTTACATCAGTTGGAAATGTCAAAAATAGATTTTAAAAGACATGCTGAAAAAATAGTACTGTAAAGGTTTGAGTCTTGTAGGTCTAGACTCATTAAATGTCAAAATATTAACTGTCTCTTATTTTCAGAACACAGAAATGTATATTTTTCATGTCACATATGCCAGAGGTGAAAAGCAATTCAATTCCAAGCTGGCATGATATTAAAAAGAACTGCTGCAGAAATTTCAGGAACAACAAACCCACTTCAGGCCTAAGGGAAAGCCTGCAGAGATGTGTCCTTACTAAAACTTAAAAAGAGAGGCTTTGAACTACAACATGGAAAACAAATATGGACATTTTTTGTGAGCTCAGAAAAAAAGGAAAGAAAGAGAATAGATTATTCCAAAACGGAAATAAGGTCCTGGCACCTCAGCAATAAAATCTCACAGGACCAAATATGTTTAGTCTCTTCCCTTCATGTTTAGCTTCAGTTTTGCCTAAGAAAAAGTTATCCTTTTGGATCAATAAATCTTGGTAATGGACTCTGCAGAAGTCAATTTCCACTTTATTCTATACAGTAGGGAACACAGTGTGAGAGACTCAAAGATTTATAAAGAATATTGTGGGGTTGGGAAGAACCACAGGTTAAGTGCAGATCTTGCTTTTTGAAACTTCAAAAGGCAGTGAAAGAGGAATGAGGGAGAATGAAGGCCAAAAGGAGATTCTGATCAAAATGTGTAATTTAGGGTCTTCCTTCTTAAACTGAAGGTCAAAAAAGCATAACAGTGGTTCATTAGGAAAAAAGCCTCAAAGTGGGTTTAAAGCTGTAATCTGGGTTTTTTTTTTTTTCCTTTAGTTACCAAAAGCAACAACCAACCATGTAATGGCTTACCAACATGAAATAAAGTCTTCAGAATCTGGCTTCAACTTAAATGGCACATGCCTACCTCCTCTGGTTTATCAGGAGGTATCTATGAAAATGAGCAGTCTTACTAACATCAGCAGGGAAATTCACAATACTGCCAATACAACTGCAGTTTTTAGAATACAGTTTAAAAGCAATCTTTGAGTTCAATCAACAGCACAACACTAACTGGGTGATATGAGTTCTGACATATAAATCAAGCTCTAATATTATCCAAATCATCCTATATGATGTTTTCATGAGAGATGGAAAATGACACCACAGAACCACAAGGAAGTGTAGTTTTGTGTCCCCTGACATATGGGGACAACAGTCTTGTTGATGGAAAATTAACTGAAAGTAAAATGCTTTGTGGTTAAGCTTGGATGAGCAACCATCCATACAACTTTATTGCAGCCTGCCTGACACAATTCTGGCACAGCTGCAACTCTGTGCAAATGGCATACTCTCAGACACATTTGGAACATACTTCTGGAGTAGACCAGGGACAGTAAATATTATATACAAGAAAAGAATTTAGCCACGTACAGGGACAGTGTACCACCCACACTGGATCAGAGAAAAGGCACTAGACATTTTATTTGCAAGTATAGGTGAGCTGTATGGCCAAAGGAGTGAGGATAGCATCAGATGGGTCAGCCAGAGTAGGAGATTGCATTCTTTAAACTGCAGAGTACTGTATGTACTCTGAAGGAGACCACCTGTCTCCAGAAGACCACACAGAGAGTACTCTCCTAAAATTGGCATGCTGTGTATCTAAAGGTGGTTTTATGGAGATTTACTAAAAAGGCAGGAAGGGAGAACTACACAGCTGAAGGCAGAGCGTTAGGTTTACAGCTGGGCTGTTTCAGATTAAAACTAAACAAAATAATGCTAGATAAGAGAAATGTTACCTGAGCTCATCTGAATGTTAGCTCCTGCTAACAAACCAAGACTGAGGGTTAGTAAGGAGGAGTAGTAGTGTTGGTCATTTTATTTCTGTTTCTGTTGGCTATAATTTCCCACAAGGAGCAAAAAAGCTTCTGAAAGGACTATGTAAAAGACTCTTGCATCTCCCTACTCCCAGAAGTACTCCATATGAACCAGCTCAGAGCTAATAATACAGGTAGCCTGAGTTGTAGAAGGCCAAATAGGAATGGACAGGAAGATTTTGTTGGTTTCCCAGATAGTATCTGCTCTTGACTGTACTGATATGCTGAAGAGGAATCATCAACTTATTTCATTTAACATCCTCTAAGACTTTAGGATTAAGTGTGCAAGTCTCATTCATGTGAAGGAACAGTTGCTCACATGAATAGTCCTGTTAAATTGCCAGTGAGTATGTTCACATCTGCGCAAGCTTTATTCATATTAGCAGTCTCTTTTAAGCTATATTTGCATATATTATTATGAAGAATGTCTTTGCAATTCCCCATAGAGGATGTATGCACTTTCATTTCTGGTTTGCAGGCACAAAAATGGGAGTGAAAGAAACAATTTCCTGTGGAAGAAATTATCTTTTTTTTTTTTTTTTTAATTTAAAAGCTTTTTTTTTTTTATA
>NDXB01005090.1:177643-217460 GCA_002631895.1 Agapornis roseicollis
AAAAAAAAAAAAAAAAGATGAAAAAAAATATCACTGGCAAATTCCATCAATTATTTTGCTAGTCTTCCTAATTCACAGAGTTCTTCTGATAGGATCATGTAAAAAAATATCAGCTAGAAAGTGGAGAGGAGAAGGTATTTTAAAAACAATACGTCTAGGGTTGTTCAACAAATTTTATTGAAAAAACAAAAGTTTTTCCATCTTTATTTACTGGAAGCTTGGAAGGCTGATAGTATCTTTCAGAAAGTTATAGTCATTTGGAAATAGACAAAAAAAATAAAGTCCAGTATGTAGTATGAATTAAACTATTTTATATTTAAAATGTTGTTATAATAACAGTTTTAACTACTCATGAAATAAAACAACTTGTTTAACATTGAATAGTGATGCAAGATAGGATACAAATTAAAACAGTCAGTTTCAGAAATATGGTCTTACTGTTCTTGACATGCCACTATTATAGAAAGGAGACAAAGCCTGAGAAAGAATCCAATATAGGAGGCCAAGGAAAAGAATAAAGAAAACAGAAGTTATAGAAAGCAATAAAGAAGTAGTTGAGAGAAATATATAGACTATAAATAATGAAAAAATGAACTAATCTTGTATTAGCTTACACATTTATAAAACTGATGATTTCCCAAATATATGCATCATGTACGTTCACTTTTATATTCACAATTGGAAGTGGGACTGCATGTCAATCTAACGGAAGTTGTTAAAAAAGGAATGTGTACATTTGTAATTTTGTTTGAACTGTGCATGTAGATTTCTATACTACAGTATAGAAGGCAGACTTTTTTTTAAAACCTTGCAAGCTATATAAAGACAGATAAAGAAAGATAAAACATACAAAACAGGATGATCAATATGATGATGACTCATGTCAGCTAGCTAGTGTATTTCTGGTGGAAGGGAGAGGTATAAAGAAAAGGGAACTAATTAGATGGAACAGATTTAGACAGACTGAAAAAGTGAGAAAGGTAAAGAGGAAGATAAGAAAGTAAGAAAATTCTCAGACATGGAGTCTGAATAAGGGAGCAGGCAAACAGACAAACAGAGCAAGAGTTCTAGTCCAAATTGTGCTACACATTCTACGTACTTTGGAAATCAATAAAACTCTTACAGTTTCTGGGTGGCTTTTCCCTTTTTCTTTTTCTTCCTCAGATATTAAGGATTGGGAAAGATATGTCATATGGATCCAATCACTTCCATTAATATCTTTCCTGTGCAGTGTAACACAGCAGAAAGCATAAGGAACAAGCTTCAGCTGGTCCTATTTTATCCTTCTCTGTGTTCAGTGCTATACATAGAATTTTTAGGCCTTTTCACAATCTATATAGAAGTAAAACTATTAAGGACTCTGGTTTTATCTTTTATACAACTGTTTCTAGGAATAATGAAGGAATGATTGTGTGGCTCCCCTCATAAAGGGCATTCTCATTAGAAAAATACCTTGTAATGTACATTTCTGGCTTACTTTTGGCTACTTCATATCACAAAGAGTAAGCAGAAGTATGCTTCACCTTTAAAGAACTAAATCAAATTACACTCCCCACTCTACCTAAGGGGTTCCCCAAGAAGGCATTTTATTCAGTTTCAGTTACCGCAGTGGAGCAACACAGGACACCATTTGCCTTCTCCCTTGTGAGGCTGGTCACCAGTTTCACTTATATTTTTTAGTTCTGCTATATTGTTTCATTATGTGAACTGTCTAACCTCATCTGTGCTTCATCCTAATTCTGTACTACAAAAGAACAGTAAAAAATGAATAAATTGTTCTGTAAACTGTATTTCTAAAGAGCCTCTGAATTGTACTGAACTCAGAGTTATTTTAAAAAAAAAGAGTACTTTATCTACTCTTTTCACTCACTTCCACTTTTCTAGTGAATGAGAGAAGTAAGCGGTAGTTTTATTTGACTTTAAAAAGCACTCAGTTTCTAGAAAGTCAAAACAACAGAAACAAAGTCCTCAAAAAAATGTAAATTATACAATGTGTTCCAAAAAAGTATCTACTGCTCACTATTGTACTTCCAGAAATAGCACAGAAACTGGACTGTCCCATTTCCCCACAGTTTTAATTCATTAATCATAACATTTTCCTTCAACTTTGAAAATTACCTTATTTCCTTTCCTACTTCTGTTATGATGTCATACCATGAACTAGCTATGACAGAACATCAAAGAAATGAACAGATCACCTAATTCCGTGACCTTGATAGCTGTGCAAGGAATGTTTTGAAGAATCCTGTTTCTACTTGTATGCCATGGGGATTGTTTGCTATTTTGTAAGTGCTTTTATTTTGATTGTGAGATTTCTGGCCAGTGATAGTAAATCTGTCCCCAAACAATCAACAATATGTTGGGTTTTTTCCATTTCTATGCATATTTAAATGAAAATGTTTCATCTGAATGGTTTTGTAACCACTTTGCAGAGTTTTAGTTTGTTGTTTTGGGGGTATTTAGCCTCTCTTTTATGTTATTATTTTTTTTCTTGGTTTTGGGATTTTTTTTGTTTAGTTTTTTGTTGTTTGTTTTGTTTTGGGGAGGAGGGGGTATTTATTTATTTATTTATTTATTTATTTTCTCTGAAGATGTATGGCCAGAGGAAAATGAGGCATATAACTTAAACCTTTTGACAGTTTGTGAAAAGCAACTGGTTTTCTTTTGTTGGGTTATTTGAAACCCGTCAGCCACACTCAACATCACGCACTCATTCTTCCTTGCTCTAACTTGGCAAACTATGCTCTGCTCCAAGTAGAAAAGTAATATTGAAGAGCCCTATATTTAGTCTTTTTGTAATATGGTATATCAGCAGGTGTAGTTCCATCACTCAGCTGGACCTTTGCCATTTTCTTGAGAGGTGTAGAATCTGAAAATGACTCTTTAGATATGACCCTGATGTCATAAGACCTCATTGAGGAAGAATTATGAAAATATGGATTGAAAAACTTACTGATTTTAGAGATGACACAGAAATATGCTGCAAGTTTGGAGCACATGCTTCATAATTTCCAAAGGGTTTCAAAAAAACACATTGTGTTTCTAGTCTCAGCTTACTTAAAAAATTATAAAGTCATACTGATATTTTCTTTCTTTTTTGGAAAAAAACATCCCACTTTCAGAAGCAAGATTTGGAACATCTACTCCCCCAGGAAAAGCATGTTTAGAAAATTATGATTTTGCCTTGCTTGACAGTCCATTGGTGATTGCCAGCACCTGCATAAAAGCTGGACAGTACGCTTATCTGCTCAACTTGATGAAACCAAACCAATAAACAATCCAAATTTAGGTGCCTTATGTAGTAGTATCCTGCTACCCACACATGGCTCCCCATTCAGACTGATGCTTTGGGAATGTGTGCAGGCAAGCTCACAGGTCGATGCTGAAAGGTATGACCCTGCTGGCCCTATCCTTTGAAACATGCCAGAAGCCTGTGTACGAATAGCGCTCTTTTCCTCACTTCACAAATTTCAGCAGTTTAACAAGTCCCTGAAGTGTGGCAGAATGCAAAGCCTCATCCAAAGCATCACAACAAGAAGCTGGAAGCCCTCTGGAGATCTGTAGTCCGCCAGTGCCTCCACTCTGCTGATCTTGTCTAAGTTGCACTGAATGAAGGTCAACCTTTCAATTAATGACTATTCCACCATAGCAAATTGCCTTTTTTTTTTTTTAATTGATATAGTATAGGAGACTTTTTTATTATTGATAGTTTAAAGATTGCATCTTTATTTCCTTATCCAACACCCTGCTTTAAAGCATTAGTGGAGAATGCTAATAAGGCTACTTTTGCATGGGAGAGCCTGGTGTAAGAAAGAGTACCTATAATAAGGTTCAGCATGAGGCATAGGTAATCCCTAGGTACTTTGTGATATTTGATTTGACTTGTGGTCCTTTGCTAAAGAGGCAAAACGTACTTGAACCTGATAAATGTCCTGTAAGAGAAACACAAAGTCTGTTGGCCAGAGAACAAAATTACTTCCAAAGGGATATGTTGCTTTAAGAAGCAATATTTTCCATATACAACTTATTTCTACTAACAAGCTAGAAGAAGAGAAAAAGAAAGGTCAGAGTTAGATGACTTTTCAAGCTTCTTCTATTTACTCTCTTATAATGGGGTATACTAAATTTTTATAAAGAATTAAATCTTCCCAGTAATTATCTTACTATCAGCAGGTTTGGAAGGGTTTAGTTAAAACACTGCTACCTTTATGCTTATAAAACATTTCAATAGACTTTATAACTTTTCGAAAATTTCTTTTTTTTCATTATAAGCTGTCCTGGAGACAATCTATATTTTCATTTATAGTTTGGTAACACCTAAAATGTTGGGATTCTGAACCTGCTCTATACAGTTAAATTATTGCTACGAACAGCACTGCAGCTAATACAGCATGTCTTATGGTTGAATTCTTTAAGGCTCAGACCAATATTGGCAGGGGATGTCTTTAATAAAGACAGTAGGCAATATTTTTCCACTTCTATTTTTCAAACAAAAGGGATTTTCTCATCAGAAAAAACTTCACATAGCATCCAAACTCTTGCAATGTGCTGATCATGTGAAAGTAAAAAGAATGGCCAACAATGTGAAAATTCTTGGCACTGCTCCATGAGATATTTTGTTCTCCATCCCTTCCTGTTTGACTTCAAATACCTTGTAGTTTGTGAATATTAAAATTTGACATTCCTGGAGAATAAACACTGACACATCTAATGCTGCATATTTTTCTTCTTTCTTTTTTTTTTTTCTTCTTCATGACAGGCCTAAAAAGAAAGCCTTGTCCACAAACACAAAAAATTTGTCTGTTTTTTTTTTTAATATCTTTACTGATATGGTTGGTCTTCAATTTCCCAATTATTCAGATTTCCATTTAGGAAGCTATTGGCTACATCCTTCATAAGTTAAGGACCTCCCCACTGTTTGCAGAAGCTTAAGTTTGTTCCGTGAAGATGGAAATAGTGAGCATCAGTACAACAGAAACATCTCACATAACATGTGAAGAGGATCCTGAAAGGAAGAAAACCTTCTGGAGATGTCAAATGAAAGTCTTGACAACCATATTTATGTTTACCATAGCTGAGCTATTTCAACTATTTATCATTCAAAATTTAGAGCGGGGAAACATCTAGATTTTTGAAGTACATGAATATCATAACACAATGGGTGATGAGACAGCATATTCACAAAGAATATAGGACTAAACTTATGTACCTTAGAAATCAGATGTCTAATGTTCAGTAGAATACCAGTCTTTGCACCCCTAGGTTAAACCAGTGTATTTTACTGGTTTCATGAGCTAAATCAGTAACAATATATACCATGAATTATTTTAACTAATGAATATGTGTCAGTAGGAAAAGCGTAAAATGAAAAGGGAAGAAGTGTTTGAAAAATGACAAAAGATGTATCTTTAATATCTTGGTGTTATGGCTTGAAGCCTTAAATCATTGTGGGAAATGAAATGACAGTCCTTGTCCTATCCTTCTGGTGAAAGTGGCTGACAGAAGGACTTCATCACACACACACATCACACACACACTTACATAAATACACAGAGAAGACTTGCACTAATCTTTCTTGTTATCACCAGCACTGAAAATGCTACTCTTCCTTTTATTCTCTTTGATATATACTGCAAGCAGCTCTGAGCTTTTCTCATTAACCTCTCTTTTCTATACTTATCAGCATCTTTTCCACATTGTTGGGGCCATTTTCCAAACAATTGTTTGAGGGGAGGGGAAAAGCCAAAGCAATAATGGGCTCGGGGTCACAACTGAAACTGCTCCGTATAATAAGCAAACCTGAAACAGTAAACTAAGAAAGAGAGAAGGAAGGAGAAGGAGAGAAAAGAAAATGCTGACTTGGGTCAAGGGTCAGCTCTCTGATCTCATTGTCAGTGCCTCTGCCTTTTGCGTTATGGAATTTGTCTTTCATTACCCTGTCTACCACTCCTGTCAATACACCCTGAAAAGACTCCTCAATAGGAAATTGTAAAGTTCTGGTTGAGGTAACAGGGGGAACTGCCTGATGAAGCTGGCTTGCGACTCACCACTGTTTCCTGGGCCTCTAGTCTGGTGCCAATATTTCCTCAGCATCACCCAACAGAGCAACAGTTACTGCAAGGATGGAGGGGGTACACAGCTCTCCAGCAAAACAACACAGGCAGGGCATCCCTGCTGCTTGAGGTAATGTGTAACTTTAATTTCTGGGCCACTCAAGTACTACAAAGGTAAATAACATGGGAACACTTCCTAATAATTAAGAATATAAAAAAATTCATTTGTTTTGTGAAAAGAAAGAACATAATGCTCCTCTGAACCAGGGATGGGGTAAAATGAAAGCTCTGCATTAACAGGACCTTTATGCATCACATGCCATGAAGATATGCAATGCTGGTTTATTCCCTCTGATTTCCTTCCATCAACTGACTGGGGATTTCCATCATAGTTAAGAGAGTTATAATCACTCTGATGTTTGAACTATATCAATCTATATTGAAGATCTTTCAATAGAGTAGTCAATTATCATTAGTGCTGCTGAATGTACCAAGGAGGATTTTTATTTGGTACAAGTACATCAAAGCTTCCAGTGTTCAAACCAAAATATTTGGCTATTAATATCCTGCTTGAAATGTCAGACTTTCTTTTGCTTTCAGTTCATCCTTCAATTTTATCTATACTGTATTTAAATTATTATTATTTTTTTAATGAAGTCTTTTGTTCCAAACTTGTGTAATCTACTCAAATTTGTGATGCAAAACCTAAAACAATATGACTGGCAAACTTATAATGTCCTTCAGTGGAAGCATTCTCTTGAAATAAGGATCACATATCTACTTTTTGGTTCTGATGTTCTGGCAAACTGCAATTAAAGCTATCCCTCCCCCTCCAAAAAAATATTCAGAGATAATCTTTAGACAATAACAAATTTCAGGATTTCAGTGCCCTTGTGGGCAAATAGAGATCTCTGAAATCAAAGGTTAATCTTCACACAAAGAAGGCAGGCAGGCAGGCAGGCAGGCAGGCAGGCAGGCAGGCAAGAAGGAAGGAAGGAAGGAAGGAAGGAAGGAAGGAAGGAAGGAAGGAAGGAAGGAAGGAAGAAAGGAAGGAAGGAAGGAAGGAAGTAAAAGCATCCCTTAAGAGTGATGGTAAAGTAAGGAAATAATATATTCTTACTGACCACTTTAAGAATACGACATGATGCTAATTTACTAGCTTTTGAAACAAAGGCTCAAACATGTGAAACTGGTGTGAGTTATGCTGCCTATTGAAGCTTACAGAATAAACAGAGACACTTCATCAATCTTAGAAGGTCTACAGGGTAAATCAAATTAGTCTCCTTTTTGGAATTACCACAGTTATTGTGTTGTTGAATTACCCTAAAACCTATTGTGAAGGATTTGACCTTGGCTGGATGCCAGGTGCCCACCAAAGCCACTCTGTCACTCCCCTCCTCAACAGGACAGGGAAGAGAAAATATGACTGTCCTACATTTATAGTCAGGTGTATTTGTCAAAACCCAGTATCTGAGGAGGCTTCCATAGTAAATCCCCTCAGGGGCACTGCTCTAGAACAAATGCCACTGAGTTTCTAAGTTCATTTGGAGAAAAAGTTACAACGCACACACAAGTGTTCCCCCATCCCAGTCCAAAGGATAAAAGATTATCTGTTATGAAGTAGTACCAAACTGATACAAAGGTGAGCTCTGAATGCAGAGTTGTCTTTTCCTGTGATTGTCTTACATGGTTTTATTGGTCCAGTAGGTAGTATTGTGTCTTAGAAAAAGCACTTGAGCCACTTATTTATATCTTACTCATAGGTAAAAGCCTAACTCAACTCAAGTCTTAACTGTGTCATTTAGTACGTAAAAGTGAATTTTACCCCCAGCAATCCCACTAGCCAATTTACCAACAGATGCAGTTTTACAGGGAGATCTATTAAATGAATTTGTCCTTCATTAAGAGACACTATGTTATAAAGTTTCCCTCAGTAGCTTTCCAAAGCACACTTGCTCCCAATTTGGTTGAAATCCAGTCTTTGCTATAAAGTGCAAAATAGTTGGCTGCTAACTAAAAATATATAGCAAGCAAGAAACACTTTTTAATTAATATAAAAGAGGTAGTTGTATTATTAACAGTGGTACTGGGAAAAAGTCAGTTTTATTTTTCCTCCTAAATTACTATTATATGTCTCCCACTGCTGGCATTTTCTTTGAAATAATCGTCCTTTTTCCAAAAGGTAATGGATACTTTTACCTTCCATACTTTCCCTTTATGAGCATTTATAAGCCTCACTGCACATACTTTATCCAACAGGTAAGGTTCTACCTTATAAAAAAACAATTTAGCTTTATAGATTTGGCAATACTGAGCACTTGGTTAAATGAAGGCTGCCTCATTTAAGAAATGGCATATCTGAAAGGGCCTGTTATCACAGTTTTAAGTCAGTGTAAAAATGTGATCCAGCACACTACTTTGAGACGGCTGGAAACTATTGCTTCTGGCATAATCTCACATTGGTGGGTGTCTGAAAATATATGAGTATATGATTCAATTTAGCTGGAGAAAAGTTGGTATATATCTTCAGGATGTTTTTTTTATTTGAAGCTGTGTTCTTTTGTATAGGAAAACATTTGTGCAGAAACTTAATACGTTATTTGCGCAAGTTTTTAAGATAAGTTGCTTTCCAAAATAAGGGACTTGCAAAGATGCATTTGTAGAACAAGACTGAATCATAATGAAACTTTACCATGTTAAATGCAACATTTTCCGTATTCCAATTTTGATCAATTGAAAATTCAGTCATCCCAAAATTGTTTTCATTTGGAAAAAAAACAAGTCAGAAATGGCAGAAAGTAGTAATTAGATATTAGGTTTTATAATGTTTATAATGAGATTAACATTTTATAATAACGCCAGGTTATTTTATATTATTTTTAAATTGGCATAAAATAAAATATGGAAATAGTAGGGCATTTGGGGGTCACTTTTTCAGTTACGCCTAAGGTCATTTTTTTCAGAACATTAACTGATTTACTTTAAAAGATAATCTGTTAAACAGAGTAATACTTTTGAATAATTTTCACTCTAAAATAAGACTCCTTTCTTTTCATCCAGCACACAGTAGTTTGAGGCATCTTGTAATTTTTTTTTTTTTTTTGGCAGATGTTTTTTTAAAATTAATATAAATTTTTTGGTTAGTTTTTTTTTTGGGGTTTGTGGATTTTTTTTTTTTTTTTTTTTTAACTGCAATGCAGAACACAGAAGATACCTATGTTGTATTTTTAATAACCTTTCTAATATTTTCCTAACAATATTTTGAGTCAATGTGAAAACATATTTCTTCTCATTACAGGTNTTTTTACATCCCAGAATTATAAGCTGGTTTCCTAATGTGTTTGTTCAAGCTGTAACTTCTTGGTCTCTTAGTGATAATTTAACTTGAAAAGGAGCAGATCTTAATTTTCAAGGTAACAATGTCTCCATACTTATGAAATGTTCCCCAAGATATCTAAATACTTTTCAGCTTATTTGTCCTGGTGATCGTTTGTCAATAGCAGAATTGGGGAAGTTTCTTACAATTCTCTATTATTGTATTTCGTAAACAATTTATCTACTGTTTCTTTAAAGCTGTTGTCACCCATAATCCTCTCTTGTCTACCATTGACAGAGTGACCTTCATACTCACTGGCTCATCAATCATACAATGAACTTTTCACTTTACACCATGCTCATCTCTTCCTAGTAAGGAAAACCTTTGTCCACATCCCAGTTTGCCATTCACTCAAGATTCTGTACTTGTGCAAATGTGTATCATCTGAAATGAAAAAGGAGGAAGTGGAAAAAGACCACTAGTTCAGCACCTTTGAAAGTTAGTACAGATGGTTACCTTTAAAGCACATTTATCATGCTCATTTGCAGTGCTTCAGCCGATAAGCCGCCCCCATTTCTTCCCCCATTTGACAGAAGCAATCTAGTGAATCAGTAACAGTGAGAAACTAATTGCCATTTAAGAAAAGAACTTGCCCTCTATTGCAGGATGCTCTGTGCATTTGCCTCACATGCCTAAATGTAAGCAACCCAATGACAAAAGTTTGCTTTTAAATTTATAAAAAAACCTTATTAATTGATCCATATTAAACAATGCAGATAGATAAAATTATAGTTTTTATCTTTTGTAATTGGCAAAGTTTGTTTCAGAAATTGCTACACAAAATGTCATTAAGTATTAACCCTTTTCATATATTTAGGTACGAGGTCTTGTGTAATATGGCAATAGAGTGTTTTTAGTTCCTCCAGAGAACAGGATAAAACAGTCAATTTCGTGCAATTCTACTTGTACATAATTCTTATTTTTTTCTCTGCTTGAATAAAATCTAATCTCAGATTTTTAAAATCACCTCTCCAACTGCTTATTCTGTATGGATATAGAATCAGCACCATTTTGACAGTATCAGTGACTATGTGGTGCCCCTTGAAAAAAAAACTTAAGAAATGTGTATTCTTAAGTTGGCACAATGACATATAACAGGAAGTGAGTTATTGGATCCCTGTAATTTGTTATTGTTTTACCATTAAGAGGTTTTTTTATTTTATTTTTCCAAAGATTTTCTGAGAATGTTTAAAATAACATAAGCTTATTCATTCTTTAAAATTATATATGTCAGAACAAATCACAGAAAGACCTCAAATTTAGAAAAGGGGAAGAGAAATAGTGATTTGTATTTAACTATAGCAAGATATACAGCAAGAAGTATAGCTGATTTGGAAAACTAAGGATTGGCAGTGGTATGTCATTGACAGATAATGTAAGTAGACTTTGCTATGTTTAAACTTTTGTTTTGTTTGCTTCATTAAGATAGAGATAGACTCCAAATATTTTCTATTTGCTGTTCTTTACCACAACTATATGTCAGCAAGTTTGCAATAAAAGTCCTATTTATGAAAAACTATAAATTAACTACTTACTAAGAATTTATCTGTTTATATAAAAAAAAAATAAAAAAAAACCCAAACCCAAAACACAAAACACAAACCAAACCAAAACCAAAAACCAACCAAATCTACAACAAAGCAAAACAAAAACTAAAGCCAAAACCAAACCAACAAAGTCTTTAGACTAAAATCCATGACTGGAAATCTAACTAGGCTATAAGTGCCCTGTAAATATCTCTTTTATTTTTTCTTTTCTCTTCATTGCAATTGAAAGAGTCTTTCTACTTTGGATCTATAATTTTGTTGTTTTGCTAATTCCAGAATCATGGACTTGAACTCTTTCTCAGAGATGACATAACTCAAATATACGGTCTGATGTAACTTGAGGAACTTTTACCAGAGAAAGAGCACAGGAGAAAGAATTCAAAAAACATTTACTTGCCCAGGTTTGGTCAGACCTTACACTGAATCACAGGTTTTTTCTCTATCTTTGCCTCGTAGCTGTTCATCTATGAAACTTACAAACTTCTATTTCTCAGATGCACAAATTTCATTTCCAGAAAGCTTTCTGGTTCAAAATCTGCATTTTAGTTGTCTCTAAGTAGAGGAAAAACATAAGGAAGTAAAATACTTTCAATGTAAACTCTGGGCAGCAAGGCTAGTTCTACTAAAAAATATATATATATATATAATGTTGAAATTAAAATTGAATGTTCATGTTTGTCAGAGGCTAATTTTTTATTTTTTTTTTTTAATGAAACTCATTTTGTTCATCTTTGGTTTGCTGTATATGGACTTCCTATGATTTTTTGATATATGCTTGGGAAGAGCTCCTCTTTCTCCTTTTATAGGTAAATTATACAACTACTTTTGCTACAAATTCATAGTCAACACTGGAAGAGTTTTGCAGAGTGACCTCTATTAGGTTAAGGAGACTTACTTGATGTAAACACATAAAAACTACAAATGCTTTTGAAACATCTCTTTAGATAGTAGTTTTCCAGGGTTAACTTCCAGTTTGGTGGGATGAAGCATTTGCTGTTCACAGAACACAAATACCTCTTAGTTAGAGTGGACTCCAGTGCAGAAAATATTCCTCATTTCTAGTCATTGAGAAAACAAATTGTTGTCAGAGTGGGCATGATCTATCTGGCATCAAGCAACTAAGAGAAGGTACAAAATACCTGTAAGAAGAAGTAGACTTATTGTTTCTCGTCATGATGACAACCACTTGTACTTGATTAAATGTTCACTTGCCAAACTTAGAACCCTCCATGACTAGCTCAGAGACTCAAAATACACAAGAAATCAATTTGTACCTCATCAATGTAGCTGTGAGGTTAACATTTAGGATTTCCTTCCCAATATCTTAATACCATAATAAGAAATTGCAGAAGTATTGTATATCACCTAAGACAAAATATCTTGTACAATGTCAACAAAATGACCAGATACTAAGAAACTTAGCTTGACTGTTTAATTTAATCTTTTAATAACTAATATGTGTAACAAAAAACTTAATTATCGTATTACAATTCACTTATAAAACATGCACACAGGGTGAATAACAGACAAAACTAAAATACTCCAGCATTTCTAAAGGAAATGACTACAACATGAGACCAGCTTTAAGCATGAAGCAAAACGTTTTGCAGGCAGAAAGCATGCTATCAAACAGGTTGAGTTAATACTGGTTTTGCTGGTTTTCTGCCTTGTCTCTCAATCTTAAATCAGCTGAGCAGCAGCTTTCTAGTGGGAAAAAACAGGAGGTCAGGCGGAATGACCTCCCTATTCTGTCTCCCACTGGTCTGCCTCCCATTTACTACACCTTTTGGCACCCTTAAGTAGATATCTCTTTAAGTGTTCAGTCAGTAAAACAAACTGAAATGCAGGCAAAAGAAAGGGGGATGGGGAAAGTATACACTGTAGGGCTCAGACAGAACATACGGCATGCACAACCCATAAATGCTGTATCTTACTTCTTCAGCCACAGACTGAAACCAGTTATTATTTGCATATTCAAAAAATACTAATTTACAGTTTACTACTAAACTACTAGAATTTTCAAACTGTGTCACCAAGTGTTGCTCAGGAGAAATAGGCCATATTCTAAAATAAACACCAAAATTACATTTCACAGATTCTACTCAGATTTGCTAATTAAGCAGTATTCTTTTGGAAATTATTAAAATTAACTTGACTAATGAACAAAGAGTGAGGAATGTTGGTGTGTACTGTACTCAATGAATCCATGCAATGCACATATGAGAAATCAATTCATTGAGTAGTTGTGGTGTGACATATGTGAGATGTGATAATGGGATCTATGGCTTGGAGAATATAATTTCAAGACTGTTGCGGAAAATTTCCAGATGCTCTGCAAAACTTTTAAGAGCTTTTTTCAATTTGTAAATTACACATTTCCTATCTTTTGCCATTATCCATTAATTAACCATTTTAAATATTATGCTATGAAAAGAAATTCTTAAATAAATATCAGATGCAATCCACGCACTTTAAATAATCAAGAACATAGATTTCAACATAATTTACTGGTTGGTTGTACCAGTTTTCATCTACAAACCTTAAAAAATAAAGCTGAAAGATGTGGTAGGGATTTAGGACTGCAATCATTCATTGGTAGAGCACTTTCCAAAAAAATGGATTTAAAAGATTCAAATAGGACTATGAGCCATGCTCAGCATATCAAAAAACTGGTGAATTTTCAGTTTTTCATAATTCTTTCTAATTTCTTCTCTGATTGTCACAGTGTTAAAGCTGATCTAAAGTTCTTATGTTAATCAGTTATTTTCAAAATCTATATAAATGGGAAGTTTCAAGTACACAAAATTTTTCATGGAAGAGTAAGGATTTTAGAGGGTCATATTCATATAGCTGTAACTGGTCACATACATTTCTTTCAAGTTTAATTAATTTGAACAAATTCCTTTTTTAAGATCTGAAAAATGAAATTGTTTTTCATTATCATTTTCTGAATTGCCCTGTGCAGATCCCCACCCTGCATATTTTTAAGCAACTCCCCAATTAGAAAACTACTTTTTTCTATAAACTCATTAATGAAATACAAATTTCCCTATGCAGAAAAAACCTCTTAGTATGCAAATTATTAAGCTATTGTTTATATCAGTGAAATGTGTTACTTTTTATTGCTGCACATGCATCCTGTTTGGCAAAAGTCATCTAGTTATTAGTACTGGGTTGAGGAAATAAATAGGAAGGTGTTAATAAATCAATTTTTGCCAGTATGGTGAGAAAATTTGAATGAAATGCAAGGATATCTGGCTTGAAATGTGCTAAAGCAAAAGAATTCAGGAAAAGTCAACAATATCAATGATATATTTAAAGAAATCACTAATTCACATCTCAGAGATCTGCTAAAACATGTGTTAGCACATGGCACTGGCATGTACTGGGAGAAGGCAAGGCATATTGTAGACCTGAAGACTCCATTTCCTTTGAAACTAAATCTCTGGATAACAATAAATGGGACAAAAGATCCTGCCTGGATCTGACAAAATGAACTTTGGGTTTGTTTTTTTTTTTTTTTAGAGGTATGCTTCTTTGGCACAGCCAAGCATTCCTGCAATGCACATGTGTTTATAATGGTTTTGATAGGAAAATTCATGAGGTTCATGTGTGGTTAATCTGGATGTTCTAAAATAATCTTCTTTAGGGAAAATTGCCCCATGAAACCAAGCAGCTGCATCAGCATAATGCTGCTCACTTGTAAAGCCCTTCAAAAATGGCAAGGTAGTTAGCTCAGAATCAACACTATGATGATACAGCATCTGAAGTGAGGTTATTCAGGATCCGATGTACAGGCAAAAGTAATGTAGGACAGCCCCTCAATATGCAAGCATTCCTTTAGAAGCAAAGGTAGTGCATTCTCATGGTTGGGTAGCCTGACAGCAGTGTGTCTATACTTACCAAAAGATTCTTCCTCTTAGATACATTTTTTCTGGACAAAGGCAGAAAAATTGAGGAATTTGTCTCTGCATCCCTAAGAAACTGTGCCTGAAATTCTGATATTCTAGAACACATTATTGAAAATATGGTGACAGGTTGCATAGTCTGGATGCTGCAGATAAAACCTGACCCAAAGTGTTTAAAATAATTTTTTATTAGGAACTGTCTTCTATTTTCGCTGTATTACAAATGTGGATTTATGTTATGTTCACTTTATAAATTTTTGATGATGATGTGATCATAAAAATTCTAATTTGCTTTGTCCACACTTGACAAATTTTCTTTGCATATTTTTGAAAATTCTGTGGCACATTTTAAAAAGTGCTCCATTTTCTTTTATGAGTAATTATTTTAAGATCAGTTTACATAAAGGAGATGCTAGTAACATATTTTTCTCTTCAGTGGTTAACACATTTCTTAAACTGGCCTCCTGAACTGGAACTGGGCATTTTCTCTTCAAAATGTCCCATTAATTCCTATTAGGGAGCTACTAGGAAAGAAAATTGCATGTTAACTTTTATCAATCTGCATGAATAAATGTTAACCATTCTTAGTTAAAAGCTCTCCTTTTAGCTCCACTCAAGTGAAAACACCTAAAGCAGTGCACATATTGGCAAATCATTCAGAAGATTAATGCACTTAGGCCTGTACAAAGAGTCAGAGACGTGTATTAGCATTATAGATTTTAATTTGAAATGATGTCAGTCTTTTCTCGGCTGCATTGTAGTGCAAGGACTGCCATCTGCTTATAAGAATGAATCTGACAATCCACGTAAATGTGATTTGCTGCCCCTTTTGCCAACATAATGGCCTGGATATTGATCCTAATGGTGGAGCAGTTGCTGCCATTTCATTCAATAGAAGAGGGAGGACAGGGTGGGAGAGTAAAATTTCCAGGACTTCTGCTGGAATGACAGCTAAGAACACAACTGTGGGGTTTTCACTATGAGAGGGGGCATGGACATTCCTCATTCTCAGTTTTTTCTTGAAATGAACCATAGAACTCATGGCTCCAAATCTGACACAAAGTAAAAGTGACTATCTGTAAGGAAAAGGAGCTCACAACAAGAAAGAGATAAAGTAAAAAAACTTGCCTCCCATGCAAATGTTAATTTTGCTCCTGTTGTTGATGACAATCAAGATGGTAATTGGGGGTAAGGGGAAAGTGTTGTCATAGTCTCTACATTATAAGGCAAGTTTGGAGACTTGCTGTGACTTTTCTGTGTGATGTTAGAAGAAATGAGATGTCTGAGGTGCAGCATTTTGTATCTCTGTATAATTTCATAACAAACTTTTACACCCTTGGAAAAACATGTTTGCTGGTAAGAGCTAAGTGTCATTCAGAAGTCACAGATCCCAGAGGGAAACTCCTCTCCAGCTAATAGTAAATGCAGGGATTTCATACCTGCTGTTTTTATCAGCACAGTGCAAAATTGCTGGTGTCCTTCGGGATGGCTTTCCTCCAGGAAATGGAACCTGGTGTCCCAGGAAGTGATCAGACTTGGAGCTGTCTGGAAGAAAAGCGAGGACCTTTTTCCCTAAGCTACAACAATTATTATGTCTAAGTTGATTCTAACCACACTGTTAATGTGATTTGTGTGGGGCTCAACAGTATTACAGTATCTTTATAAGAGGGTGCACAGCTGTTTCCATGACAGCCAGAAGAGGTAGGGATGGAAAATGCCATTTGAGATATCTCAGAAGCATCTGATTGGTACAAGACATGAAGTCAGCAGCTTTAAAGAGTAAACTTCTGTAACACTCAGCCTGATTTTCTTTAAAAAGACTTCACAAGTATTGGCATGTTAATTATTAATAGATTTTAACCAAAATAGTTAAAAGATAAAGATTCCATTAATTTTTCCTCAACCAGTTCTCAGGCCAGGCAGTATGACCTCAGTGACTGAAATACTAATCTCCATGGCTAGATGAAGTAGTTCCTCACACCTACACTCAAATTTTACAGCATACCAAAGAGTGATATATGAAGCAGCTTATATATAAATCCATTCCATAACTGTTCCTTTACTTCAAACAGCTTTAACTACAGATTTTTCAGCTTTCATTTCTAACCCTGTAGACTGTTACATTTATAAATGGAACAGACACTGTTCATTTCAAGATATTCTCAACGATCCATCATTTTCATGTTATTTGATCTCCTAGGAGTAGAATTTTGAAAAAGTGTTCTCAAAGTGTAAAACTACCTGCAAGTAAGAGCTGCAGTGTTCATGTAAAATTTCTGTATTATTCTATTAACAGTAACAACACAGCCTCTTGATTTAATATAGTACATCCTAGAATACTTTGAAATCTCTGCCTTACTTGAAGGAATAAGTGTTTATTGTTTATTTCCCACACAGCAGTGCAGTAATGAACAGCAGCCCAGTAAGAGTCAGAGAACTTACACAAAAATGGAGGGTATGAAAGAAACAGAATAAAAGGAAAAAAAAAATCAGCAGAAAACGCATTATCCTACCTTTTATCTGATGATTTGCAATAATGAAAAACATCAGTTAATACTTGGTTGACAGTCAGAAAAAAAACACCTGTTCTGAGGCAAGTAGGTGAACAGAATTTGGCATAACCATGGAAAGACATTATTCTCAGATACATGTATAAAACTGAGGTGACTTAATACTAATGTCACAGTCTTGTGTGACTGGCACAGGACATCTCAAACTGAAATACATCTCAAAATGGGGGAGAAATTTGTTCTCTCAT
Organism: Agapornis roseicollis; assembly: GCA_002631895.1. NCBI lineage: Eukaryota > Metazoa > Chordata > Aves > Psittaciformes > Psittacidae > Agapornis > Agapornis roseicollis. The sequence continues at coordinate 195,286 of NDXB01005090.1, forward strand.
CTTTTTTCCTCTTATTCCCCTTCAGTGTCTCTGCTCAGCTGTCAACAGACAAGCATCTCTAACATTGGACCATAGGTCTGACACCCAGTCCCCTCAACAGAGGCAACCTTCATTCTTCTACACTGAAGACCTACTTCCCCATAGGTGTTCGTCAGGGGGAAGTTCTTAGAGCTACACTCCCACTAGTTTTCATTTTCTTAGAGGAAAGGTTAAGTTAAAATAAAAAAAAAAAATAGAATTAAAAAGAAGTTCAAACTAATATTACTCCAAAATTTCCCTGTGTGGGAATCGTTAGGTTAAACTTGTTGCGATCAGGGTAGATGCATTTAGAGGATGTGGATTGGATCTTTGTGCCTTTTACTTCTCTGATTAGTAACTGCTAGCCGTATTTCACTACAGCTTAAGCTACTACCAGCTATCCAGTACAGCTATCCAGATGCATAGCTTCTATTTTGAGTCAACCTTCTAGACTCTCTTTTCATAGGAAGAAGAGAAACCATTTTGGTTAGGTACAAACCAGTAGGAAGAAAACTTTTGTTCCAGTCACAGTTTATGAGGCTGTACATGTGTAAGCTGCAGAATCTCATGCCTAGCTTGTCTGTATCCCAGTAAAGCCACTTTAGTTGGCACACTTTCTGGGAAAGAGGAAGAACATCAAAACTAAAATACATATCTTTAAATCTGATGATATATAATTTCTTTCCGATTATAACTGTAATGTTTGCAGATGTAAATGCATGTATATAAATAAAGAATTACTTAGTATAGGTAGCCTACCCACATAGCAGATGTTCATTTATAGCTTGAGTGTATGCCTCAAACTAGATAACCAGGAAAGAGCACTGTGAAAACTCTTTGCATGGTGACAAATACGCAACACTTCTCCACATATTGCAAATCTTCATTTCAGTCCAAAAGGAAATGTTAGGGAAAGAATGAATGTTCAACTGGGGTTGGAACAAGTACATCTGTGCAAATACAACAAGTACAAGTGATGTGCAAAACTTAATATGAAGGTATTCTACCAAATCTCTCCCAGATGGCAAGTGAGTGTAGATCTAGAACAGCACATGGGCCATGCTGAGACAATATCCATAGGCATCCATTTTTCTCAAACTGTTTTGGGCAGCATCAGCATCATGTCCTTTTAATTACTTTTTTTTTCTGAAAAGTGGAAAAAACATCAAGAGACCTAGAATACTGTTTTCCAAGTTAAAACAGAAACACATATTTTCTACCTTTTGTGGAGCAAGAAGGGGTCTGGACCTGTGTCAGCTCTGAACTCTGACAGCAGTCCCCTAAAAGGCCACGACTGAATAGACCATTTGTCTGACAAGAAAGGACTGCGTTGGAGAGACCTTTCAAGGCTTCTGTCCAGGAGTTTCATGGAAAAAAAAAATAGGATTTTTTTCAACTGTGATTGGCATTTTTTTGTGATACATCAGTAAATATGTGGTATATGATTATACCTTCAGAGCATCTCTTCCAAACCTTGCTTTTGCTCTTCAGTTTAACAATACCTCCTTTTTAGTAATCACAGTTAAAAATACTGAGTTGCAAGAGTCCATTTTTGAGTTTGCAAGTAGAAGCAGCCAAGAAAGCCTTTGTGCAGGGAAAAGAAGGAAAAAAAATGTTTGCAGTCTTTCTTAATCAGCAGAAAGGGAGCAGCTGTCAGCCTGTTGGAATTTAGAATTTAGATGAGCTGTGAGGCCACATTTCTGTTATCCCACATTTGGTTTGGAAACAAAGAGCAACCTGTGTTTGGTTGCTCTCATCTTGCAAGTACAACTACTGCATAGGTAATTAACAGTCCATGATAAGGCTTTATTTTGCATATCTTCATTTCTACTGACTCTTCCACAATGTAAGTCTTCCTCCCACTTGCAATTAAAACAAAGGCTATGCAAAAGAGAGGAAACCTGAACTTTTTCTGATGTTAAGGTGAAGTAAGGTAAATTTACTTCTTCAGTTCATTTCGTGGAGAGCACATCATGGTATAGAATATTTCAAATGTATTTTTCATTTTATCCTTGAAAGAGGAAGAACACTCCTTCCCTTCCTCTCTAAAAAGCTTAGAGATTAACTTTCTTTGCTCAGTACATGACAACTAATAGCAGTATTTTTAAGACATCCTTCAAAACCAAGAGGTCTTGGAATGTATTGGTGACATATAGTGAGACTGGCATTATTCATTTCATGCTATATAAAAGTTCTATTGTACTGACTATAAACTGATGCGTAGAGATTCATCTCCACAGGGATATGAGGTTTGTTTTGCTTTCTTCTCTCCACTTCATCTACAGCCAAGTCCAGGCACAGAACACATTCAGCACCACTGCCTGCAGGCCCTACAGTGAATACTGATCTTTTTGGGTGACAAACAGATGGAGGAGAAAAACTTTTGCCCTCCTCCCTAGCTTGGGTCAAGACAACCTGACCCTTTATGATTTCAGCCCATTAATTCATTCTGTAGACCATGGATTTTTGTGATCTTGTGAAGTCCAAGGTTGCATCAGGAAGGACATATTAAGGTAAGATGGTCTGTAAGATAAAATAAAAAAATCATACTACTTGGGTTGTTCTTTATTCCTAATTGATATTTTTCCCCCGTGTGATTTTGGGAAGTGCCAAAGAACCCAAGTACATAGACATCTTACAATCTCGTAAAGTGCTTCTTAACCCCTAGTTAGTAGACTTTGTTTATACATTTTCACATAAAAATGCTTATAAAAAGGAAAAATTCCTAGTGATTCCCCTAACCGAAGTTTCCCAGTTGTGTCTTTGTTTTATGTCAGTTTTAGGTTTTTGCAATCCTTTTCTGCTTAACTGTCAATTGAAAGATAAGGCTGTCATACCTCTGAATAACAAAAGAAGTTTTTCCTACACTAAACTGTACTGGCCTTGTGCCATTGCCAAAACTTAAATTTGTCCAATACCAGTTAGCTGCAGCAAACATTTTTATGGCAATATTTGGTAAAAAGAAGAGAGCTGTCTCTTTTGGCTTTTTTTCTGTTGCTCCATTTCTCTGAAACAATGTCTAGAATTGACAATGTCTATTCAGTGTAGAAGATAAGCTGTCAAGTAAAGCAAGACAAATGTGATGTCCTGACTGATTATTTCCTTAGATACTAAATCAATGAACTTATTATCACAGCAATTACATTACTAATGTAAACAGATGCTGTGTGTAGACAACTGGCTAACAATAAGGTAGGCAGTGTACTATTATTTCCTTTTACACAAGAAACTATTTGGAGCATGCTATATTACAAATAACATTTGGTCTTCAGTTCATATGTATCAATTAAGAGAATATATGCTGTACTACATGAGTTTACACATAGGAGAGATGTATTGTAAAGGAGGAGCGATTTTTCACATAATTGAAGTTGAAATTCTGTGATCTTTATTATGACCAGCATTGGTCTTCTTATCTATATCAATCTGTAATAAAATTCAGGTATTATTAAATAAAAAATCAACACTACAGTTTTGCCCACAAAGTGACTACCAATTTAGTCTCAAGTCAACTTGTTCGGTAGTTTATAATGAAATCAAACAAAAAAAGCAATATCCTGTACAATGGCTAAAATTATTTTCACATAGTTCAACTTGAACTTTGAGTCTGTTCTTTCATTTCATGAATTTATCTCTAAATTTCTAAACCTTTCTCAGTTCTTGTTATTGTATATGTGCTTTGGAAAAATCTGGTATGCATAAAATAAATCATTATAAATATAGAAGCATTTATAATGCTATGTCTTTTTAGTGGAAAGTGGTTTCTTCACATAAAACAGTTCAATTAGCTCTTAAGCTTCCCAAGTACAGCTGTGTGTTTAGAATATGTGTACTATTCAGCTGAAAGAAGTGATTGGTAATCAGAGTAACTTGATATGTAAATTCTATAAGAAAGGGCCATTAGCCAGTATTTCACCTAATGGCAGGATACTTCTAAACTATACTATGTTCTTTTAATTTGAAGTCTAGGAAGTATTAACAATGAAGGTGTGGAAAAAGTCTAGATATAACAGAGATCACGTCAGAAAACAATTTGTCAGAAAATACTGTTTCATCAAGTCAAAACTTTTCATGGGAATGCTGATAGCTTCACAGAGCCCTCACTACAAAGCACTTTGGCTCCACTGAATGCAGACAGCAAGAAACTTCAGAAATATTTTGTTATTCCAAATTGGATTAAAAACAAATGGAAGATAGAAAATTCCTGCAGTTTCTCTTTTCAACACTGTTATTGAATATATGACAATGAAAAAAGAAGTTGTATTTCTCCCTACTCTCCTACAGAAAGGATTTATATGGAAAGGTTCCTGCTTATAATCACCTCAAATTTAAAAAAAAATCCACTTATTTTCTAAGGCATTTTCAAAGCAGCAAGATCTTTTCTGAGGCATTTAGGAAGGCTCTTTAGGAAAATTGAACTAGTTTGTATGGTCTCTGTGTTATATAAAAAGCTGAGTACTAATTGCAACTAACCAAAGGAGAAACTTTTCTCCAAAGGTCTAGGTCAAGTAAACTATGAGCTTGAACAGCAAAGAATGAGCCAAAAGTTCCTGCTCCCAGGTTTAGCAACAGGACATTTTTCCCTGTGCACATTGCAAGAGTTTATTTTCATGAGATCTTATAATGTTCTAACAAGTTTGGAAGTAAATCACTTAAGATATTTGCATTCCACAAATCCATTATATATATGTACATGTGTACCAACAACCTCAGTGTGCATTTGCTGGTCTGGCACCTGATTCTGTACCACTGGAAAGAGGAGTTCTGTCACTACTGTATCACTGAAAACAGTGGGGGCAAGATTAACCTCTTAGCAACAAGATTAACCTCTTAGCAACAACATACTCAAAAACCTTTTCACAGGCAGCATATGTTTTTTAGTCTTGTCACCAAACTGCCAAAATACATTTTTCCTCTGTGGAAGCTGAGTTCCATGACAGATATCAGTCCTAGCTATTTATAGCCAAATACATATTTTGTGTTAGGTGTATCATCTGGCATTTTTCATTAAAAAAATATAAATAAATTGTTAAAATTTAAAAAAGTCTCTCTGTAAACAAAAAAATATATAGACATCAATTGGAAAATATTGATGTGTGAAAGAAAGTGTAAATTGCAGTCTTATTATGGAATATCTGATGCAAATAAAAAGCCTTAAATTGACAAGTAAGGAAAGTGACAAATGTACTTATTTTTAGTTATTAAAAAAAAAAAGCAATACCTTGGTACACCTTTGAAAACATCAGAGAAATCTCAGGCAAAAGACTATTCAAAAGTTACTCAGAGAGCACTCACAATTAAAGAAGAAATAATTTGCACAAGTTCAAAAGTCATGAAGACTTCTCTAAACAATAAATAAATCCTTTACAATATAATTTGCATTTATTACATGTGGCAGATACATTGCAGTTATATCTACTTTAATATCTGTTAGCTTTAGTACACAGAATTCGTCTCTGTCTTGAGAGAATTTCTCTCCCTCCCTCCTGCAAAATTTAGTTCTGTCACTTTTGAAATAGTAGAACAAAACAGCTCCTTTTTAAAGATAATTCTTGATGAAAAATAATACATCCTTGTTTAAAACCACAAACTAGGCACATCATTAGTTATGGTTTCTGTTCTTTATGAGCGAAGATGTCACTGGCTTTCCATATACTGGTTTCTTCTGCTGGGATGCACTGCTGATCCAAATCACATATAAAGATGAGAGAGCCTTCAGTTCCTCAGTTTATTAAAAAAAATAATGATAAATTTGACTCAGATTACTATGGAAATATTTTTGCAATATTTAGCTGCCACTTTGTTTTAAAATTAAGTGTAATTTGAAGGGAAAATTGGGGGAGGGGTTATGTCAAACTCATGCTTTCTCTTTTCTGTCATTTTTGAAGTCTTGACAAAATGTTCTGGATATGAGCCTTCCATTTCAGCTAAATAACCATTGCTTTCAAGAAAAAATGTTTAAAATCACTGGTAGTTATTGTTTCAATATTCTTCATCCATATTTCAGGAACCATTAGTTTCTGATATTATTATATGGGATACTATATGCTGTAGGTTCATAATTTTTATGTTATATACAAGAGGGATAAATTATTCCATAGGAACAAATTGAGACCAAAGAGTTTTGCCATATTCTACTACATGTGGAATCCCTGTTGCTGTACTTTCTCAATATGTGTTAATTTTGCTAATTATATACAGTGACCTCTTTATAGGAAAAAGTTAAAAAAAAAATAAAATTAAAAACAACAAAACAAAAAATTAAAATTTAAAACAACAAAAAAGAAAACCCAATTATTTTTAAAAAAAACTATCAGTTTTACACTTCTCAAGATAATATATCACATTTTACAGACACAGCTGACTGATATTTTTAAAGAAACGGCAGTATTTATTTATTACTTCTAACAGTAGTTAATAAATAAGATAAAAGTTTTTAGTTTTGTGGTTTTAATTTCTTTTAAAATCATGTATTATTACATTGGATGTAATAAATCAAATGGTTTGCTATCTCATCCGCCATCCAAGCAGTTCTATTTATCGGTGATGAATGAGTCCCCAAATTGCCTACTGTGTGCTCTATTCATACACACTGGAATGCTTGTTTTAGCTACACTTATTGTGAGACTAAAAAAAGGACAGCAAAACTGCAGGTGTGGGAAAATTAAGAAGCTTTGCCAAGGAAGGTCAAAACCTTGGATATGCTGAACAGCTCTAAAACACTCTTGGAGATGGACTTAAGGTGTGAGACATCTGCGTTTCATTTTCTTACTGTATCTTAACTCACAATTGCGATCCAAAAACTAGAGGTCTTTTTAAAGTTGGGTCATATACTGAAGAACAAAAGGATATCTTAAAGTTGGCTCAGCCAACAATGAAAAGCATATAGAAAGGGGATATTCTTTCCTTTCTCTCCTTTTATTGTACATATGCTACTCAACAGTGTGTTTATAAAATTAAGTGGAAGTCCATTTCCTCATGGCTGGTTTTCTACTTAGTTCTTTCACACCCTTCCAAAGGCTTTTAGCTCATCACCGTTCGTGCCAGTGTAGCCTCGATGTAGCACTGAACACTCTTTGTGCTCAGAGATGACACACTAGGTCCTATAAATGACAGAGCTGAGCAGTGTTTGAATCACATTTGTTTAAGTGTGCACAATAGCAGACAAATGGCAGAGAAGCGGATTTTGAAGCGTAGCTTCCAGAGAACTAAAATATGTCTCACTTCGCCCTGAAGATAAATTCCATTTCAACTTTTTAAAAGCACAGTGTTTAGAAAATAAAACTGATTAAATAATATTTTCCCTTTATTTTCTTGTGGTCAGCAAAATCAGGCTTCTCCTTTATGCTCACAGTCAGGAAAAACAGCAGTTGTTCCCATCAATACATATACAGGAAGAGAAAAAAGTCATGTGCTACCTTTTTTTTTTTTTTCTAATATGTATTTCTTACAGTTGTTGGAAAAGACAGGTATTCAGAGCAAATGTGCTAACATGAGTTTTAGAAGCAGACTGCAGGAATCCATTTTTCAAAAGCTGGGGCCCAAAAGGTCTTATTTTAAGAAAAAGAAGTGATGGGTTATCAGCTCTGGAAACTCATCTACCAATAAATTCTTAATTCATATTTTAGCAACTAGAGCCTATCTCTCACCAGTCTTTTCCTTTCCACTGTTACTTGTCCCTTTAGAATTTTAAGCAACTAGATTAAAAGTTACATTTGATTTAAGGTAGAATTTCTACACATTATTCCTCTCACTCCAGAGTCTTTTGGATATGGATATGACCCATGCACTTTTGCATAGCATATGACTGTAAAGAGAACAAAAATATGGTAGGAACAGCTTGAAGCACTTGAAAGGAAAAATATATAAATCTAATCATGAAACAATCATTTTAAAGAAAACTCATTAAAAACACTTAGAAGTTTAGAATAACAATGGCAGTAATGAAGCACAGAGGAACTAAAATCAGGTCATAGTGGGTCAAAGTTTGGGATTAATTACAGTTTATCACTCTCAGATTTTTCAGATTATCGTCCATTTTTTCTTACTATTTTCTCATGGTGCTAACCATCCCAGTTACTCTTCCAGTACAATATGCATATGCATTTGTTATAAGCTTAATTAACACTAAATTCTCTTGCAGCATTCAGCAGTCCAATATTTTCAGACAAAGCATACAGGAAAAAAAAATATTTAAGAAAAAAGATTCTGATTTCATTTGCATTTCTAAAAATTTAAAAATGTTGCAGTGCTGCAGAAACTACATTTGGTGATCCATACATAACACAAATCAGTTTTCACATTATATATATAGTCACAAAAAGTGATTAAAAAAAGCACATACCATGTTTAGCAAAATACAGAATGGAAGTCAGAAATCCCTGAGTTTTATATCTGTCACTGCAGTTCTTTTACAATTGAACATCTCTCCCACTGTTGTTGACAGCTTCAGGAGAGATTTGGCCCATATGTCTACCCTCCACTTTTGCTCCAACAAATGACAAACATAGACAAATGAGGAATAGGTGCTCATGGAGCCAGAGTCACAAACAATGAAAGTCCCTTATAAAGACAGTCATAATACAGTATTTCCTACTGAATTTCAGAATCCAGGTAATACATGTTAAGTTCTAGCTCAGTGAACAGTGTTGCCTGACTTTAAAAGTCCAAATTTTGATTTGTCCAAGCCCAGATTACCAGCAAGTCTTCTGTGCACTTCCTACAGTAAAAAAAATTGTTCACAGTCCAACTACAGACCCCCTAATGACAATTGGTCCTAAGGGCAGGGTTGATGGCATAGAATATTTTACCAGGTTGAGCAGTGTTATGATCCTTGCTTTATACAACTTGTCTTGAGTCACTGGTTTGCCAAGGTGAAATAGGTCTTGTGAATATCTAAGATTCTCTAAAAAACATAGGTCTGGCTTTCTGCAAATCAGGTATTTTTGATGACTGCTTTGTAAATGAAACATTGAATCAGAAGCAGCCAAAATTCTTATATTTTTATGTTATTGAAAAGGTAATTCCACTATGTAACATTTAATAGTTAAGTTTAACCATACACAGATGGAGCTGCTACTTAAGGAGAACAATTCATTCCAGATAGTTATTATGCTATATCTTTGAAGGCTATGGAGGAAATGAGCATAGAGCTTCTAATAAAGTGTTTACAGGCCAATTATAAATTCTGTGCATTTCTAGAATGGCAAGTTTGGCTACTATACTAAGACATTCACAACAGTATTTTGTGTACATAAAAATAACATGAAATTGCAACTTTCACCATGGTATTGTACATTAGTATTTTATATTTAGCATGGTAAAGTTGTACATGAAAAGGCATATTCTGCTGTGTTCACTGGGAAGGAATAGTTTTGCCATTCAGGAATGCATGAGTTATTTATTGATCAGGAGAAGAGATACCTGAAACTGTGACTTTCTCAAATTATCCATCGTTGCTACCACTGAGTGAGCACAGACAAATGATACTGCCCTGTCTGAAATCATCACATAGGATAACTTACTGATAATTCTAAGAGATCTGTGGAAATGATCTTAAATTAACATCTTTGCTCAATGCCCAGAGCACTCTACAGAAGATTAGCTGAAACCTGAAGCAGTGTGTGCGAGTTGCAATGTCATATGCATTTTGCACATTCATTTCCGTCCCAGACTGCCGAAACACAAAATATTAACGATTTTGGATTTCCATGGCCTTTTCTCCAATTAGAACCAGTGAACCTCTACACAAGTAACAGCAACAACAGTAAACAGCATTGCCTATAATACCAATGAATTTGATTTACAGTTTGAGATATGCTTAATTTGAATCATAATCACACTGTTTCACACTTTTTACAAAGGTGATGGAACCAAAGGTCCTAACCTGAAACACAATTTTTGCCACTTTACCGCCCTGGCAAAGAAACTTGTTATGTGTTAATTAATCTTGTTTCTAGAGACAGAAGGAACAAAGGGATATGAGTTCTTTTTTTTCCCACATTATATTCTTCAAGTGTACTTTAACAAGACACAATGGTTTGCACATTTCTATTGCTAAAGAATGCGCAAGGATGGAGCCATTCACTTTATAATGCTCAAAACCCCATAAACAACACGTATTAAACAATTTCCTTGGTCTTAATACCCCTTATTGCCTTGATTCTTTCTCCTCTATATTTTAAAGCCAAAATCAAAATGTTTTGTTGTGTTTGATCTTATTTTCATTGTAATCTAATTTCAAACTGATTTTGAAAGCAGTTTTAAAGTTCTAACTTTCGTGAAAAAACAGCTACTGCACAATAAAATCCTTGGGAAGGAATGTGATTTATGCAGATGAGTTTGTTAACAAAATTTACACATAAATGAGAACATTTTTTTCCATTCCGGTTGCTATTACAAAGAAACACTGGAAAGTAAATTATCTGTAGAAGAGTACAAGATAAAAAATGTATTAAAAGCTGTAAGAACGAAATTGAAATGTCAAACATAGTTACTTGTAAAAAACAGGTGATAGTATCCTCGTAAGCTACCTATTAAAAAGAGTAATCAAAGTGAACTAAAATTACTTTAGTTCTCTCACCAAACTTGTGGCTTAAACTCTCCTCAGTTTTATTGCCTGCTTGCAGAGTTTCATTCTCTTCTAGGCAGCACAGGCTTTCTATATATGATGACTATTTATTACCCATATACATAACATTTGAATGCTGCTGCAGGTTTTTGCAAAACACAGATAAATGCTTCTCAGCACAAAGATTTTATGCTTGTCATAACCATGATGTCCTGTAGCTTGTGGGAGAGGGAGATGTGGTGCAAATATGGGTTTAAAGGCTGAGAAGCCAAAACTGGGAGACAAGATTGCTGTGACCAAGGTTACTCCTGGTTGTGGGACACTTTTTCCTCAGGACAACCCCCTCCCACACCCCCAGCCCATTTCCAACCCCCAGTAACACCACCTCTTGTCTCCTTCTGGTGGGCAGTGACGCCTCCTGCCCAGGGCCTGTGGCTCCAGGACAATGGGGCCAGGAGCGTAAAGCATAGCGCTGTGACCGAAGCCTCCTCACCAGCAGGCCTTTTCAAGCCGATGGGAAGTAGGGCCACTTGAGCTGGACATGGCTGGCTTGTCAGTTCCTGACAACAAACTGTGTTTGGTACGTGGTGCATTCATAGGCAGTGTCATGCTTTTGTCCAGAGACGTGCCGTCTTTCCCCAGGTCGGCTTCTGGCTTTTGCGGCTGGGCAACTGTGTTGGGAAATCCACCCAAGCAGAAAGGGCCCCCCTGGTTGGTGATTTCTCACATTTAATTACTTGATTTTTCTTTCCTGCAGTCAGGAAGAAAATGGAATTACATCACGCACCATGTAGCCTTGGATAAGGACTGATTGTTTCTAATAGAGCCACTGGCGACAAGCACAATACATGCACTCCTTGTTTCACATCGGATATTAGATCTTCCAAACAAGTCTGAATGCTCCTGCTTGGAGGATCCTCAATGGGAACAAAGGGGACCAGGCTTCTCTTGTGTCACCCCACGAAAAGAAAATCTTCATTTAGGCACACTTCATTCTTTTTAATTCTTTCCAAGCATCTTCTAAGACTCAGCAAATGGTTCTGAGAGTACCAGTTTACTACATGGAATTTGTGAGCTGTTATTTTAATCTGCCCATCAATAACTAGTTAAATGCATACCTCTACCACTTCACTTATCTGCAGACATGCAGACTGCAAATTTACAGGCACTAAAAAAGTATGCAATGGGCCTGAGATACTTGGCTTTGGGACTGTGAAGTAATGAAAGTATATTAAATTAGGTATGTTTCCCATAGGCAGAGAGATTATGTTATGGTTCTTGTGCAGATGCTCCAGTACTGTTAATATTTTTTAAAAACACCCAACCAAACAAACCCCCAGAAAATTGCCATATTTTTGCAAACCTGTGATGCCTCACTTAATACAGTCTCTAATGGCAGTGGATGAAGGATGGCCAGGGAGAAATAGAGAAATACAACGGATACATAGAGAAATACCTGTCCAGAATACAGCATACATGTTAAAAAAATCCCACTGTAGTATTTCCCTAGAATAGCCTCCCCACTTGCAGTGATTCGTGGCTTAATGCATTTGTGAGCCAAAGGATTTATTAGCCTAGAATGGACTTCTCTCCTACCAATCTTGGCAGGCTCAGACCTTGTTGCACAAAACATCTGAAAATGCTTTCCCCAAACTCCTCCCAGTCTCAGGGAACATGTGTGCCTGAGGATCACCTGGGTTCACATTTTTTCACAGCACATGTTCACTTATCACTGTGAAAATTCAAGCTCAGTAGTTCAGTGCCTGTGCTTCCATAGGAGTCCTCAAGTTCTGAGAAGAATTTGTTTCTTCCAAATGCTAAAGAATGAATACATAGTACTGAAACAAGGTTTTCTTCTGCAATAGGTTTTAAACCATTCCACCTGGAGGAAAAATGTAGGCAAAACTTATTTTTGTTAACTGCTGAAGCAGGAGGTCACTATTTTGAGTACCTGTGTTGAAACACTCCTCCTTCCTAGCAATATCATTCTCTGGGTGTGAATTGCATGAGGTGAAAGTTGTTATTTCATGTTAGAATCATAGAAACATAGAATAGTTAGGGTTGGAAAGAACCTTAAGATCATCTAGTTCCAACTCCCCTGCCATCAGCAGGGACACCTCACACTAAACCATTTTACCCAAGGCTTCGTCCAACCTGGCCTTGAACACTGCCAGGGATGGAGCATTCACAACCTCCCTGGGCAACCCATTCCAGTGCCTCACCACCCTAACAGGAAAGAATTTCTTCCTTTTACCCAATCTAAACTTCCCCTGTTTAAGTTTGAACCCATTACCCCGTGTCCTATCACTACAGTCCCTAATGAAGAGTCCCTCCCCAGCATCCTTATAGGCGCTCTTCAGATACTGGAAGGCTGCTATGAGGTCTCCACACAGCATCTCCAGGCTGAACGGCCCCAACCTTCTCAGCCTATCTTTGTATGGGAGATGCCCCAGTTCCCTGATCATTCTCATGGCCCTCCTCTGGACTTGTTCCAACTTGTTATATGTGAACAGGAGATCTCAGAGTCACCCTATGACAATGAGGATAGTGAGAAGAGCATGCAGCAAGCTCACTGCTCTGGACTGCAAGACAGCAGACTTTGGCCTCATGAGGAATCTGTTCAGTAAGGTTCCATGGGATGTAGTCCTAAAAGGGAGAGGGGCCCATGACTGTTGGTTGATATACAAGGATCACCTGCTACAAGCTCAGGAGTGTTGCATCCCAACTAGAAGGAAGTGCTGCAGGAGGGCCAGGAGACCTTGGATGGATAAGCAGCTGCTGAGAAAACTTTGAGGGAAAAAAGAGGCTTATAAAAGGTGAAAGCAAGGACAGGTGGCCTGGGAAGAATACAGGGATGTTGTCTAGGAAGCTAGGGAGCAGGTTAGGAAAGCTAAGGCCTAGTTAGAATTAAAATTAGCTAGGGATGTTAAGGATAAAACCAACTGTATCCTAGGCTGCATCAAACGGAGCATGACCAGCAGGTTGAAGGAGGTGATCCTGCCCATCTACTCTGCTCTCGTGAGACCTCACCTGGAGTATTGTGTGCAGTTCTGGTGTCCTCAACATAAAAAGGACATGGAAGTGTTGGAACAAGTGCAGAGGAGGGCCACGAGGATGATCAGAGGACAGGAGCATCTCCCATACAAAGACAGGCTGAGAAAGCTGGAGCTGTTTAGCCTTAAGAAGAGAAAGCTGAGTGGAAACCTCATAGCAGCCTTCTAGTATCTGAAGGGTGCCTATAAGGATGCTGGGGAGGGACTCTTCATTAGGGACTGTAGTGACAGGACAAAGGGTAACGATTTAAACCTTAAACAGGGGAAGTGTAGGTTGGATATAAGGAGGAAGTTCTTTACAGTGAGGGTGGTGAGGCACTGGAATGGGTTGCCCAGGGAGGTTATGAGTGCTCCATCCCTGGCAGTGTTCAACGCCAGGTTGGATGAAGCCTTGGGTGACATGGTTTAGTGTGAGGTGTCCCTGCTTATGGCAGGGGAGTTGGAACTAGATGATCTTAAGGTTCTTTCCAACCCTAACTATTCTATGATTCTGTGATTCTGTATCATTACTATCCGAAAGTTGTACTAAAGAATCCACTGTTGAGATTGTCATGTACCTGACAGCATCACCTCAGCCTCAGGAATATAAAAATAGTTAGGATTACATGTCAAATTTTCCCACTATTAACTTCAACACCCTGAATCATTTTCTCATTCATATTATTGTCATCGTTTAGAAAAAATTGCTCTGCCCCCCATAAGTGTCATTTTTGCAATAATGCCGAAACATCAAAGAACAGAGTATTTTCCTGGCATTTGCTGTAAAGGTGATATTGATATGTTTGACACTGGGCTTATTGTATAATGAAGCCTTCGCATCCCAGACTAACAAAGGCAGCATCCACTCCATGCTTGAGCTAGATAGAAACCCAAGCTATGTTTCTTGGCCACTTGCTTTAGGCTATACTGCTTTCCCATGAACACAGAATAACTGCTTACTGTATTGTGATGATGTATTCACATGTAATGAACATTTGTTAATTACCCTTTTTAGCACACAGTGAAATGTGTGAACTCAACATAAATGGAGATTTAAAGCCAGTTTAACACATACCAAGTGGTTGCATTGAAAAGGCAACTGGAAAATTGAGGGATTGTTTTAAGTCGTTTAAACCTTTCTGCTAAGCCAACTTTGTTGCTAAAAAGCTGCAGAGTTTTAAAATAAAAATAACACATTCTTAGCCTGTTTGCATTTCCTATTCAAAGAGGTTGTACATCTTTAATCTTAACTATCTCTAGAATCTTGAATGGGGGGAAAGGACAGAGACTATACCAGAATCCTTTGCTCTATCAACAGATACATGGGAATTAGAAAATAGCCCTCTGCTCATTTGCCAATAGCCTTTGCAAGTCACCTAATTAGATGATTAAGTCATTAAAGGGATATGCACATCTGAAAAGCCTCTAGTCAGCCTCTGAAATCAGAGGAGATAAAGACAAGACTCATTTCTCTTTTCTCTTATATTGAAAAGGTAATTAATCCATTTAACTCTGCCTAGCAGTGCTTTTCTTTAGTAAAAAGGAGAGGCTGAAGCAGGATAGCTTTTCAGAAACACTCTTTGAAACTCTGGAATGACAAATGCCTCTTTCTTTTGCAGGCCACATGAAGAGGTTAGGTTTAGCCCCTAGTAGTCAAAATTATTTAGACAAGGGATCAGCAGCAACATGTGTAATGCTGACTTTGGTATTTGGGATGTTACTACCTGCTAACTTGACTTTTTTGTAGCTCAGTACAAAGTCTGTCTCCAGAGCAGCATCTAAGGCTGATAAATAATATTCTGGAGAGAAAATTATTTAGCACCTTTCACTCTCTCCTATACAGGCTTCACAGAATTAGTCTTGAATACATGTGACCTACAGGGTAGGGGATGACTTCCAAACAACATGATGTGATTTCCAGACATCTAATGTAAAACTAGAAATAGTGTGTTGGAAATGACAGACAACATGTGCACTGCCCTATCAATTAAAGAAAGCTAGGCATTTCATGCTACCAACTACAAAGTGGATAAACCACTGCTCCCATGGTCAGAATTGGTAAGATCTTCCCTGTGTGAGGCTTGCAGTTTAATTTCTATTAATACATTTTTATACTTACTATATCAAAACCCCGCAACTATAAGAAATGACGTAAAAATCGCACCGCTAAGTCAGCAACAAGAAACAGAGCTCAAAACCCCTTAATCTATGATACTGTTGTAGGGTCTCATCAGGTCAGAGAGCACAGACCGTGTTGCAATAGTTCAGACCTTGTCATTTCAATCGTGAGGGGATCTGAACACAGGTGATAGTGGACAGAGATCTTATGCTCTTTACAATTCACCTCTCTAGAATTGGTGAATGAGGGAAAGAAAGAATATTCCTATGAGCTTAAAACAGACACTTTTTCTCTTTACTTAATGCAGTATTCTAGAATTTTTCTTGGGTCTTGTTACAGAAATCCCAGCAACACTATACAGCAAAAGGAAATGTCAAACATGGAAAGCATATTATTATAACTAACTGCCATTATCATTGTAAAGTCTGACACCTTTATGTCAAGACAATTTCTGGTTTGGAATAAAATCTTATATTCTCACACAGTTTTGTACTTATAGAGCTTTAAATTAGAAAATTGCATGATTTCCACAATCATTTTTGTGACAGTTCAGCATTGATCTATTCTCTCTTATTCTATTATTTGTAACCCTGGTAGTGACTCAGTACTGTATCAAGCACAGGGAAAGTAAGAGACATTATTCTGAAAGGTTTAGTACACATTTTAGAGTATATTTTAGTGGTACATTTTGACTGAAATTTTCAGTGATGTGTAACAGAGGCTAAAAGGCCTTATACATGGACAGACAACACTTTCCAGCTTTTGTGACCAGACTACAGTGATGTACCTGCCTATATGCATACTTCCTTGGAAGGGAGGGTGCAAAAATGAATCAAAATCTTCATGAAATACTATAGATCCTTAAAAATCCATGAATTGTCAAAGAAGTGCAAATATTTCATTTAACAGTCAATTGGCACCTTGATATCAAATAGATATACTGCCAGCATGTGTTCCTTTAGGCAAAATGATTATCAGTCATCCTTAGTTGACAGCAATTTAATAATACCAACATGAATTATTAATTTCTAACAATACTACAAATACACTGAAAATTTCTTGTCAACCCTTGCCTAGGAGGCAATAAATGAAATTTCCCCCAGATAAACTGAAATATAGCTCTTAAGCCATTATTTTTCTCTGAAAAATGCAAATGGATGAAACATCACAATCTTAGCGAATGCTATTTTTTATTACTCATTCTTTGATAGTTTGTGCTCACTTAGATCCTTATAGTAATTTTGTTTTTTATCTTGTTTTTATTTGGTATGCATAAAACAAACTACCTACTTCTCACTTCTTATGATTAGACAACAGTTTTTCTGTCCCACATTAATTAATGGGACTCACTGTATTTTAAATTCATTTTAATTTCAAACATAAAAAGGGGAATTGGTCAAATGGCAATGTATACACTGAGAATGTCCTGGCCTAACATTTTTTGCAAGAAAGGAAAGCAAAGATGAAAAACCTCAGGCTACAAACTCAGCCTTAAGCAAAAAAAAATAGTAAAAATTCCTACCAGTGTCATGCTTGAGTAGCCCTTGAACAATCTGTGAATAAACATTTTTTGCTCTTATT
Organism: Agapornis roseicollis; assembly: GCA_002631895.1. Classification (NCBI taxonomy): domain Eukaryota; kingdom Metazoa; phylum Chordata; class Aves; order Psittaciformes; family Psittacidae; genus Agapornis; species Agapornis roseicollis. The sequence goes on from NDXB01005090.1 coordinate 212,606, forward strand.
ATACACAATACTTCCTTCCTTCCCTATCACAATTTGCATTACATACTTTTGACTGAAGGCAATAGCAATACATTTCAAAGGACATCTAGATTGTAACCTCTCAGTGGTTGAAATCCTACAAGTGTAACTTGCAAATGTAAGTAGTACCATACTGTAAGGCAAACTAACTCAAGCTATTAGTTGAAGTAAAGATATTTGGTCTCTTGTTGAAAATTTCTAGTGGTTAGCATTCCATCTGTACTGAAGGATTATTTTTGTCAGCATACCATAGTGTATTTATTTATCCTAACCTACTGCTGAAACATTCTGAGTTGCAAACACTTCATTAAATAGTATTAGGTGTTTTCCATGAAGTAAATTAGTCATTAATGGCTAAACAAACTGCAAAAATATGTGATAGAATAAAACTAATGTAATGTAAACACAGAAGAAGTTGTGACAACAGTTGCTGTAAAACAGTTACCAAAAAAAGGGCACAATACACTGTCATTAATTAGCAAGTAGGAATTAGGTCAAGATTAGAAAACCAAGATGACCAGCAGGGTAGAATTCTGGATGGCAGCTAATTCACCAGTGAGGACTTAACTCACCAGTGGGGAAGTAACAGGACCAGTGACAAAGTAACTAACATATCTGCCTAAAAGAGACTTTTAAAATTTTAGAGCTCCAGTAAAACTTAATATCATATAGTGCATGTATACATTCAGTGTAAGGAATAGGCATTACACAGCATTTAAAATCTTTGTCATCATAAATTCCCTTCTTCCTTTTATATCTTAGGTCAGCCTACTGTTTCCAAAACCTCATTAAAGCAATAGAAAGTTTCTATTTCCCTGGTGTGGGGCATTTATTTTTTTGTTTGTTTGTTTGGGTTTTTTGTTTTCCTTGCGGTTTTGTTTGGTTGGTTGGTTTTTTGTTGTTGTTTTTTTCCCTCCTTGTTTTTTTTGGGTTTTGGGGTTGGTTTTGGGTTTGTTTGTGGTTTGGTTTTTTTGTGGGTTGGTTTGTTTGTTTTTTTTTTTTTTGGGGGGGGGGGGGGGTTGTGTTGTTTTTTAATATGTATTTATTTATTTATTTCTACATTCTGCTTGTAATACCAGCAAAGCCANTTTTTGGGGGGGGGAGGGGTGTTGTGTGTGTGTGTGTGTATTGGTGGGTTTGGGATTTTGTTTGTTTGCCAGCTGCTTCATTCACACCTCCTATACACTAAGCAGGGTTCCCACCCATACACAAATTCTCCTAATGCAGTTGGGTAAAGACTATATGCATAAGCTGAAAGATTACTTTTTTCAGTCAGTCCAATGTTAGATCTTTAGTGTTTGCTGTCAAGAGCTTTTTTGCCATTGAAAAAATATCAAAATTCTGTCAAAATTGTAATCTTTCTGGCTGCCATAGGTCATGGGAGCAAGTTTGATGCAAGTAAGCTTTCAGTATCACAGTCAGAGCTAAACAGCAAAGCTTAACAGCACTTTCTAATGCAAGAATTTTTTACTGCATTTTGTTCCCGCATGACCTTTTCCAGACTCAATACTAGACAAGCTCCAGGTCATGCTGTGCAGAAGCTTAAGATGTTAGTACCCCACCGGTCCGTTCTTCCCCAACATGGAAGTCAGCAAAAGGGCAAAGCTGACTAAGAAGTGTGGCTGCTTAGCATCAACCCACCACTGGTGATGTTAGCTGTGAGATTTCCTGCAGATGCAGCTAAGGTGCAGACACATGTTCCCACTTGTAGAAGAGACAGTAACCTCCCAGTTAGAGAAGTCGGATAGGGACTCAAAATTGCTGCCTATAAATTCATTACAGGTCTTCTTTCAAAGCCATAACAGAAATTCTCAAGTTAAATAAATAGTCTTGCAATGAAATTTTCAGACTGACTGCACAGAGTCCTGCTAAAAAGCATATCCATTGACTTTCAGTATTATTGAAGTTAGTTGGATGATTCTCACAAAAGCTCAAATGCAGAAATGTGACACTTGCTAAGATTTTTTTTTAGGTATTTATGCGCTATGAAACAGTTACCAATACCTGCTTTCCAAGACATCACTTTGGTCTTTGGATTGCACACTATATAATAGTGACAATGACTGGAAAAATATGGGTCATTTATATCCCAGGATTTATTCCTGCTCAATTCAACCTTGTTTGGCTCTTCAGACAAAGTGATAACATGATGAGAAATGACCAGAGCCATCTCAAACAATCCTCTATCAGACCTTGCCATGCCCCCTCTCCTGTATTCTCTCCTGAATTCAGCAGGAGGCTTCGAATGTGACAACTGATCTACTAGACTTCCTACTGAACAAGCCAGTGCTTTATATTGGATAAGCCACTTTAAAGGTAGCTGTGAGGAGCCTGCCAGCCATGAGCTGCATGCAGATGAAAGTGAATAATGCAACATGCAGCATGCAGCAATATTCTGCCAGTACTGATTCCATTTACACAACAAATACTCATCATGTGCACATAGACGGCAACCGAATCAATTATAATCTTTCAAGAATGATAAAAACAAAGACCTGCGTTTTCAAAGCAAATGTCACCAAAACAGCTAAAAAAGACAAAAGCCAGATAAAACCAGATAAAAATGTGAGTAGAAAAGACCTCTTGATTACTCTTCTCACTGTAAACTGCATGGTGAGGGCTTTTTCCTCCTGTTTGAAGGGTCACAATAAAATGTCTGAAGTAAAAACCATGTTTAAGTTTTCATTTTGAAAGGATCTACTGTTGGTAAGGAAAGAGATGATAGTATTTTAACACATAAGGATCAAACTAGCAGTGCCACTCACTATCAGAAAGTAAAATACATTTGAAGCATGCTATTTTCCAACTTTCTTATCGTAAGAATAATGAGCTTTCTAGTGAAGCTAAGGAAAGTAAATAGCAAAAAAAAAAACCACAGAAATGTCAAATGACTCCTTTCTGGTGGAGGAAAAAAAAATGCACAAGCCCACATCTAATGCTCTTCCCTTGTTTAGGAAAGACAAGTTCCTTCAACATATAATGGCAACACAGCTTCTACCTTTTAAATACATTTGACAATTGAGACAGAATACACATGCAAAATATGTGTTTAAGCTATACTTTTGAGGAAAAATAGGAGATACAGAATGCACAATCAAACATCTATAACCTGCCAAATTAAAATAGACATTGAGTCTCACAATCTTTTAATTATGTAGTATATTAAGTAATGCTGCAAACTGCTTATACTGAAGAATAAAACCCCAAGCTTTACCTTCAAGCTTCCATTCTCACTTACTTACATATATTAAAACAAGCAAGCAGACGTATATGACAAAACTCAATTAAATAATTAACTCAGTTTACAGCTTCTTCTGATTCCCTGCTCCCAAAGCAGTATCTTCAGCAGCCAATAGCACCCCCTTTCACGTCTAGATTGAATTAAGAAGGTGCATCTTCAAGAGAAACCAAGGCCACATCCAGGTTAATGGTTATTTGAAAGTCTTGTGCCCCGCAGTGGTCATGTCCATCTTAGACCAAAACTTTGTCTGAGCTTTCAGGAAAATTTATTGTAGTCCTATTTAAATACTGTTAGTTCCTAATTTTATTCAGCATGGAACTGAAGTAGTGAAGTTGATGTTTGATTGTATTATTTAGAGGCTGTCAAACAGCCTTTCTTCAATTCAAATCTAAATAAAGAGACCAAAAATATAAGTAGTCTTTAGTTATTATCATAATCATTAGCATTAATTTTATTAATGAAAGAGGGGAAGTATGAATGTCCTTTTCACAGTTTAAGACAAATCTTAACAAAGCCAATTTTTAACACTACACTTAGTTATTGCTCAAATATTGCATCGCTGTGAGAAAAAAAACAGAAGTCAGACAAGTTTGAACTCTTTTCCACTGAACACCAGCTCCCTTTACAAAGATAATTTCAAGATGTCCAGATATGTCAAAAAAAATCATGCTGCAAATTTAAATAGGTTTTTCTCTCTGTTTCAGGGAGATTTCTGGAGTCCATCAGGCAGGTTATGGCTGTGAATCACAGTCTTAAAACACAAAAAATAAAAATAAGTCAAAAAGAAGACTTGAGCAGACATGCATTTTGAAAAATCTCTTTCATTATGCCATTTTCCTCTGATCTTTATTATATTTGCCTACACCTCAACAAAAGTGACAAATATGTGAATTAATACAAATTCATGATGAAGGAAGTGGAAGGAGATGAGTGAATTTAGCTGTTGCTGTTCACAGCTCCAAAGAACAGCAGTCTTTCCTCCCTATTCAGTGCCTTTCTGGAATGGAAAAATCTGTCTCTAATTTTCCATTTACGTTCAGTAATAGATTAGAGAGTATTCCCAAGTGGAATTGTAAAGCTTTGACCACACTCTTTAAAAAAGCTAAGATTTTGGATTTTTTTCAAAAGCTTTTCAAGGTTATAGTACAAAGGATTGACTGTCACATTCTACCATGTGCCTAAGCTGAGGTATGTAAAGATTGTGCAGCACAAATTACCAAATTTTAAAATAATGATGAGCATGAGTTCCTAAATGAATCAAATGCTCAGCTTCATGACATTCTTTTGTACGCTAAAGCTTGCTATCACTGTCAAAGGCCACTTCTTTTCTCAAAGGCTCTCACATACTCCCTTTCCAGCAGAAAATTATAAGATTTACTTGCACGTAAAGAAGGGTCACTGTGCAATTTCCTTTTACTATAATTTGAAATCCCACAAATATAATTTCTCATCATACTCTAGGGAACGTAACAGTTGTGGCAAAGTCAGAAAAGGTAGAGATAAAAAAAAAAAAAAGGCCAGAAAAACCCCACCCCCCCCCCCAAACCAAACAAAAAAAAAACCAAACCACCCCAGTAATTTTTTAAAAAAAACATT
>NDXB01005090.1:217503-232693 GCA_002631895.1 Agapornis roseicollis
TGTGTTGAAAATCCCCACCCCCACCCCCAAACCAAACAAAAATGAAACCAAACCACCACAGTAATTTCTGCAAAGTGACTTTCTGTGTTTTCTCCTAAAAAAGCAGTAACTATTACCAGGCCAGTCTGAGATATCTGGGATTTAATGAAAGAAACAAAGTCACACAAATAAATATGCTGAGAGTATTTTGGGTCAGAAGGGTTATTTGACATTCTTCCCAAAACCACACTTTTAATTTTGGAATCATACCTGCTACACATTAAATTCTCTTTGCTTGTCTACTGAAGCATAAGAATTACATAGTTATTTTAAAGCTTATCACTATGCATAGAATTCAATAGTACCAATTCATAAGAAGCTTTAGCTTACATTCATAAACTTACAAGGAAGCCTGTTATCTGTTTTTGAATGTCTGTTCTGAAAGACTTTAATACTATGTTTCCACAACACTTTACAAACAATCAGAAGTTATTCATTCTAAATGATTTGCAAATAATTATTCAATAGCTAGCTAGTTATCCTAGAATAGGATGCTTAACTCACTATTTTTAGTGAGTATATGATCTCAGTGTCTACAATAATCAGAATTCTCTTAGGCAAGAGGGTTATGCTGATTTGCTTATCAATCAGAAACAATTTGTAACAGGTTAAAACTGAGAGTGTGTTAGAGTTGCAGTTCTGTTTCTAAAAAAATCATCCTGCATTTTTTCCCAATGCACCCTACATACAACAGGCATGCGTCAGGTCAGTGGGGAGCATGGGGTCTGTGGTATTCCCTCTGTCCTTGTCTCCTGAGCAGTTAAAGTAGGAACACACTGCAGGTCCATTCCTACTTATGTGTGGGCTTCCTGCTAAAAGAATCAGAGCAACCAAGAAGATTGCTGTGTGTTTAGGTCTCAATCCAACAAACTGCACCAAGAAACTAAAACCTCAAGCATGTCACAAAACAGATCTCTCTGAGATGATCATCATAACTATCAGGTGAGCACATGATCAGATTGCTCACTTTAGGATCCTCTGAATGCATGCCTATTTTGCACACATTCCTAAGATTGGTTATATGTATTTTTTTGCTTTGTAATGGTGCCAGAGTCATGCACAATAACTACATTTTCAGTTACATCTGCTGCAAGTGCCTTATAATAGGAGATGGATTGGAATTCTGGCAGGTAGGCTAGATAATAATCTTGACTGTACATTTGTGAGGCATTTCAGGCAGCACAGGTTTTTCTGCAGTTGCTTTGCATTATCTTACAGACAGTATGCAAGAAAAATTGCCTAACTATTCCAACCATAACTATTATTTGGAGGAAGACTGAATTGCTAATAACACATATTAGCTTTATTTGTCCTTTAATTCATATTTTCTCTAACTTTTAGGACTTGGGGGTGTTGATGGGAAAATGAACATGAGCCAGCAGTGTGCACTTGCAGCCCAGAAAGCTAACAGTATCCTGGGCTACATCCAAAGGAGTGTGACCAGAAGGTCAAAGGAGGTGATCCTGCCCCCCTACTCTGCTCTCGTGAGACCTCACCTGGAGTATTGTGCGCAGTTCTGGTGTCAATATACAAAGGATATGGAACTGTTGCAACAAGTGCAGAGGAGGGCCACGAGGATGCTCAGGGGCCTGGAGCATCTCCCATACGAAGGCAGGCTGAGAAAGCTGGGACTGTTTAGCCTGGAGAAGAGAAGGCTGCGTAGAGACCTCATAGCAGCCTTCGAGTATCTGAAGGGTGCCTATAAGGATGTTGGAGAGGGACTCTTCATTAGGGACTGCAGTGACAGGACAAGCGGTAAGAGGTTAGAACTTAAACAGGGGAGATTTCAATTAGATATAAAGAGGAAGTTCTTTACAGTGAGGGTGGTGAGGCACTGGAATGGGTTGCCCAAGGAAGTTGTGAATGCTCCATCCCTGGCAGTGCTCAAGGCCAGGTTGGATGAAGCCTTAGGTGACATGGTTTAGTGTGAGGTGTCCCTGCCCATGGCAGGAGGGGGTTGGAACTAGATGATCTTAAGGTTCTTTCCAAGCCTAACTATTTTATGATTCGATGATTCTTATCATGTCTGTGGCATCTCCTGCAAGGAATACTAGCTAAGATTACCCCAGGGCTCTCCTTGCTCTGTAGTTCGTATAGCAGTTTGAGCAGTTTTGTGGACCTTTAAGTCTTGTTTATGATATTTTATCTATCAAATAGAACTCAAAACTTTGCAGAAACATGCTTCAGAGCTGCAATTTAGGAGAACATAAAACTACTATACGCCTGTATGTGAGAACTGAGTGTGAAGCCAATAATGACAAAGAGCTTCACAGTAATACGATGACAATATTTTTCTTGATGCAAGAATATATAACCTCTGGATCCTAGAATTATGTTCCATTTCCGTTACTCCTGCTTTACATCTTTGTATGGGACAGTTAGTCAATGGTCTGTAAACCATTAAAATGAGGGATAGTCAAACACTCAGGAAATTGATGACATCCCATACTTGCACAGTGAAGACGACTGATCTTTCTGCAGCGTTTCAGGAGTTCCCAAGTCCTTCTGGACATAATTCGGACTTTTTAATTGGTGTAGATGGGTTAATAAAATTTTAAACTTATGCTTCCTTTCTGCACTCTTTCTTGTTTCAGATGAATGTGGGTCAGGAGGAGCATTGCCTACAATAGTGAAGATTAATTTTATCCCCCTCTCCACCTCCATCCATATCCTCTGCTTTGTTCTGTTTCTTTGTTCCAAATTCCTGAGATTTTGTGTGCATGTTTTTGGCTGTGGCTGAACTCTGAACTGATCTTTTTGCAGAAAATGTTTTCTTCTGTTGTGTTTCAGAGTGCTCAAGCCTGTTTCACACTGCCCACAAGTGCATTGTATGGATCGCTGCAAAACAGGATAGTGGGAAAAGGCAATACCTACCTCAGGTTGGGCAGCGGTTTCATCTCCATGAAGATGAATAAGAATCAGTGTTTCAGAAACCTTCCCTAAAGGGAGAAAGCCTGCTTTTGTTCTCCTGGCTATAGGGAAGAAAACAGTGCTGGTGTACAAGTCATACTGTCACTTGGAGGCCATTCTTCCCTCAAAAGACTTCCTCTGCAAGAAGATGTTTCTGACCACGCTCAAAATCTCTCCTCACGCACTCCAGTGAAACTGTGGACCCGCTCCACTGTTTACTTGTAGGATGTGGTGCTAGGTGACACAGTCAGTATTAAAAAAGCAGGATAAAAAACTCAGAGCTTCCTTTTCATATCTCCTTCCTTTGCAATATGTTTCCTTTAGCAGCAGGCAGAGTACAGAAGGATAGCAGATCAGATACAAGAGCCAGGTGATCCCGTGGCTGATGATGGGTTTATGTTGTCATTTCAGGCACCAGTGAGTGACTGAATGCCTGGCATTTCAGAAAGAAACCTGACTCTTATTTTCTTCACTTGCATTTGAAGGAACTTCACAGTATTTGACAGATCTTAAAACTGTGTGTATCTGCTGCCATGTAAGAAGCTTGCCTCTAATTTAGATAGATACAGTAGATAAATATTACCTCAGCAGGGCTTACTAAAAGTCTTTCTTAAATCAACAGCTATGCGGTGTAGTTAGAACTATATGCATGCAGAGCAATTTTAGGCTTTTTGACATCTTCACAAAGCTGGTGGTGGGTACCCGTTTTCAGGCTCTGAGAATGATTACATGATATCTTGGCAGGCCAAGATGACAGCATGCAGCTGGTAAGCTGTTTCTAGCTGTCATAATAGGTACTGTTTGAAAAGGAAAAAACAAAGGCTTGCTTTAATGAGGCCTACAGCAGCAGAAAACTGAAGTTATAAACACATTTGCTGCTATTTTGAAATTTTCAGTGAACTTTTTTCTTACTTTACATTCCTTTTTTAAACACATTTTGCTGTCTGCCTTTATAACTTCAGCCACTGCTGTGTGCCGTCTTGTGTAAAACTTTCAGGGAGAGATTTAAGGGTTATTTTTTGTTTGTTTGTTTTTGGGGTGTTCTTTTTTATCTGTATCCCATGTCTCCTTTGAAAATTTCCTTGAAGAAAGAAACTGTTTCCTCTAAATACAACCATTTGGTTGAGTGCAAAAGTGTTAATTGAGGCATTTATTTACTCTACCGAATTAAATTCCACAGTGATTCTACACAGGGCTTCAGCAAATCCAGTATTTTTTCTTCTGAAAGCCTATGCAGGTGGCGTCAGTACTGGATATTCTGTTTACAAATCATTAATGAAGTGATTGTGGCTTTTTTCATTTGCTCACACTTTTGAACTGCTCAGAGCGACACATTCCTAAATAGGGAACACAAGAGTAGAGAGAAGCACACAATAGCCTTATTATGGGGGCCACACAAACAGTGGTAGTTCTGAGGGTTTATATTAACCCAATCAATTAAAGATGTACGGAAAGAGTTCAGCTAGTAGGGGACTGGGAAAAAATGGTACACAGCAATGAGTTGCTAGGCATGCTAATCTGGACTCTGAAATTTTCGCTTAGTGCTATATCTGAGCTTTCTTTCTGCACAATAAAAGGTCTCTTTCAAAGCTGAGAGTCCTTAGCAGTGCAACCATTCGAAGTCACTGCATTCTCTGAATGAAATAAATGCCTTGCTTTAATTTCTATAAGGCTTGTGTAAATTTCCTTCAGTACTAAACCATTAGAATTCTGAAGGAAAAATGCATATATTAGGCTATACTGTATCCCTATTGTGCACTAAACATCAACTCATGCTACTGATATGGAGTTTAAAAGCTTAAATAAAGTGTGGGGCTCCTGCTGGGCAAATAAGCTGAACTGGCCCAATGAAGTAACCTTTTTGTTAAGAATTCTCATTTGAATAAACAGCATGGTAGAACTGCTGAATGCAGATGGCTTAAGTGTTCGAGTTCTTCTGGAAGAAAAAGTAAGTCTTAGTAGTTTTACTCTTTCATGAACTAAATCATATTTTCTGAAGGACAGGTTCCCCAGTTTCTCACTGATTGTAAGGTAGAAATGAAAAGAGTTAGTAGATAACTGTCTCATTTTGAAGGCTGAATCAAAGCAAAACAAATACATAGATTTTATTCTGTAAATCTCCTGTTGTATGCTTGTCTGTGCAAACATGCATACACACACATACATGCATACAGAAAGGCATGGCTTTAAAAGCTACGTAAAGGTCTCCAACAAGTAAAGGAAAGCTCTGTGCTTAGATTGTGGATCATTTTTGTGTTCTGCCCTCATCTGTGATAATATCACAATCCCATTAAGATCTCTGAAAGACGTAGCACAACACACAGTCTGCTTTAGAATGGATACTTTGCTTCAACTTTTATTGTACTCCTTATCATTTGCTAGGTAGATATTTTCCCTCCTGTCAGCAGATTGCTGTTCCTTTTTGCCTCCTTCATCTCTGAAAGTGAGTAGGTAGTGGGAAATTCTACAGATCATGCAAAGACTTCATAGTGCCATCTCAGATGGAATATAACAATTGAGAGGTAGAAACATTAATTTGGGATACCATTTGATAAAATGCCATAGCCTTCTAAGAGGAGGTAACTAAGTGGTTGGATGATGGCAGAGCGGTAGATGTGGTTTTTCTTGATTTCAGTAAGGCATTTGATACTGTCTCCCACAGCATCCTCATAGATAAGCTAAGGAAGTGTGGGCTTGATGATCAGGTAGTGAGGTGGATCGAGAACTGGTTGAAAGGAAGAAGGCAGAGAGTTGTGGTCAATGGGGCAGAATCCAGCTGGAGGTCTGTGACCAGTGGAGTCCCTCAGGGGTCAGTGCTGGGGCCGGTGCTGTTTAATATTTTCATCGATGACCTGAATGAGGGCACTGAGTGTACCCTCAGCAAGTTCGCTGATGATACTAAACTGAGAGGAGTGGCTGACACACCAGAAGGCTGTGCTGCCATACAGCGAGACCTGGACAGGCTGGAGAGCTGGGCGGGGAGAAACTTGATGAAATTCAACAGGGGCAAGTGTAGAGTCTTGCATGTGGGGAAGAACAACCGCAGGTACCGGTACAGGTTGGGGGTTGACCTGCTGGCAAGTAGTGAAGGGGAAAGGGACCTGGGGTCCTGGTGGATGGGAGGATGACCATGAGCCAGCAATGTGCACTTGTGGCCAAGAAGGCCAATGGCATCCTAGGGTGCATTAGAAAGGGGGTGGTTAGTAGGTCAAGAGAGGTTACCCTCCCCCTCTACTCTGCCTTGGTGAGGCTGCATCTGGAATCTTGTGTCCAGTTCTGGGCCCCTCAGTTCAAAAAGGACAGGGAATTGCTTTAAAGAGTTCAGCACAAAGCCATGAAGATGATTAAGGGAGTGGAACATCTTCCTTATGAGGAGAGGCTGAGGGAGCTGGGTCTCTTTAGCTTGGAGGAGACTGAGGGGTGACTTCATCAATGTTTACAACTATGTAAAGGGTGAGTGTCAGGATGATGGAGCTAGGTTCTTTCCAGTGATGTCCAGTGATAGGACAAGGGGCAATGGGTGTAAACTGGAGCATAGGAGGTTCCATGTGAACATCAGGAGGAACTTCTTTACTGTGAGAGTGACAGAGCACTGGAACAGGTTGCCCAGGGGGGTTATGGAGTCTCCTACATTGGAGATATTCAAGGCCCGCCTGGACAAGTTCCTGTGTGATGTAATTTAGGTTACCCTGCTCTTGCAGGGGGGTTGGACTGGATGATCTTTTGGGGTCCCTTTCAACCCTTAAGATTCTGTGATTGTGCAAATAAAATTGAGAGTTGACTGTGCTCAGCTGTTCAAGAGATACCCCATTCTCTATATCTTTTGTAGGAGGTAAATAAGCTATTAATTGTTGTGTGAAACATCAGCCAGCTAGTTCTATCCAGTCTTTTTACCCCCATACTGTAAGAAAAAACTGCATTGGTTTTACTTGTTACTATTGGATATCTATTTTTCTTGAAGAGATATTTTTGTCATGTGAGATAATCTGAGCAGAAGCTTAAGCAAGAAAGTGTTAAAGATGTAGAGATGATTCTTCAGCTTCACAAAGTGATTAATGGACAAATATGAAAGACCAGGGAAGGGGGAAACTCTATCTTTTAAAGGGCCTGCTGAATACAGACAATGTCATTTGCTGAAATGAAAAAAAAAAACAAACAACCCAAACAAACAAAAAAATAACAAACACCCTCCCCCCAAAACAAACAAACAAAAAAACCCAACACAATAACTGAAGGGAATTGTCAAAAATTATGGAGAAGAGGGAAAAAATTTGTCAAGGGTCAACCAGGTAATATGAATGCATTTATATAGGAAAGACTTTCTAATAGTCAACATCTGTAAAACCAGACAGCTGTATGTTAGGAAAGGAGAATGGGTATTGTGCACCAAAACTCTTAAGACAGAACTCTAGCTGTTTAGTTCCTGTTCGGTCCCATAAAGTTGAGGTAAATTTCTACCTTGCTGTAAATAGTTCTAATCTTTGTTATTTTTCTTCTGACCTCATAACATTTTAAATACTTATGTATGTTTATGTATTTGAGCTATAGATGAATTCTTTTTCTTTCGCTTTTCTACGAAACGAAAAATACATAAGCACTAGCTGCAGTTGTTGGACTGCAGATAGAGAGAGGAAGAAGTGGAGTTATGCCCTTAGTCATGTGGAATAGTCTGTAAGCAGCAAAATACCTCTGAGGTCAGAAAAAAAATTCCAATGAAAAATCTATCTTGATTTTTCTCATGAGAGTGTCTGTTTTCCTTCCCTCCCCTTTTTTTTTTTTTAATGCTGAATTCTTGGTGGCATTTTTCTCTTGTAGGCCACTGTTGAATGCTGCTGCTCTCAGACTACAACAATGAATTACTAACAGTCACATTACAAGTGCATTTTCTAACAAGAGCAAGAAATGTCATGATATAAATATCCACATACTATTTTCTTAAGGAAAAAAAAAAAGGATTATTAATTTCTATTGTAAATTTGGAAGAATAAACACATTCAGTATGCAATTTTGTTGGATCTCATCATACTTAGAAATAAGAAACCTAACAGGCTATTTATGGAAGTTTATTTGTATTGAGAAGATGCTAATGTACCTTTTTAAGTAGCTTGTCTCAAGTTACTAATGTGAAAATCATCCAAAACCTACAAAACCTGAGTTAAAAAAAGAAAGTGGGCTGAATAGTTCAATCTAGTAAGATAGTGTTAGTTAGGTAACATGTCTAAGTGGAAATATGATAATTATAACAGAACTGTACAGTTCAAATAAATACAAATTTACCATCATCAAGCAGGAAAGTAGCTATTCAAGAAATTTAAATTGTTTTACTGCATGCCAGTTACAGTGCTTTGAAAGAAAATTATACATGCATCGAGTATTTGAAAAAGTGAGTTTCAGGAAAAGGATCTTGGATTTATCTTTTAGTTTTCCCTTTATAATCTCAGGCTTATGGTTACATAACTTCTTAGAATTATTGTTCTAATATGAAATATGAAAAACTTGCCCCCCCAAATTAATGGTCCAAACACTTTTCTAAGTGAAGAAACACTTCAAGTTCTGAGTGTGTCATATGAGGTACTTTAAACCCTGTAACAATCACAGCTGTTCTAATTTACACTTAAATTTATCCTCTGTTTTAGTTGTTTTGGACAAACACCAAACTGAGACATGAAGAAACCTTACAGTAGTCATAGAATCATAGACTACTAGAATACTAGGTTGGAAGGGACTTTAAGGATCATCTGGTCCAAACTTTCTCAGCAAAAGCACAATCTAGACAAGATGTAACTGCACCCTGTCCAGCTGAATCTTAAAATTATCCAACACTGGGGTAACCACTACTTCTGTGGGGAAATTATTCTGGTGGGTGACTGTTCTCATTGTGAGAAATTTTCCTCTTTTGTCCAATCAGAATTTCCAAAGGAATAACTTGTACCATTACCATTTATCATTGCTATATGACTCCTTGTAAAAAAGGAGTCTCCATCTTCTTTGTAGCCACCATGGTGACAGTGTCTCCCCTATGCCTTCTTTTCTCAGGGCTGAGCAAACACAGTTCTCTCAGCCTTTCATCATAGACCAAGCTTCCCAGTCCTTTGATCATCTTTGTGACTAATCTCTGGACCTTCTCCAGCCTGTCCACATCTTTTTTGTATAATAGTACCCAAGTCTTGCCTTATTTAAAGATCTGTAGTGAGACCTTGCTAGAACCTTGACAGAAAGTCCTATACAACATTTCCCGGAGCTTTACAATGCTAGACATCTCCTTTTGTGTGAAAATTATGGTTCTGATGCCATCTTTTCCCTTATATATCTTTCTCATACTCTTTTTCCTGACTTCTATTTGTTTCCTTCTGCTCTGAGTATACCCCTCTTTTGTGATGCTAACATGACTAAAACGACAGTGGAGTAAGTGGTCTGGCCATGCAAACAGAGAAGGAGGCTTTCAGATGTCAGTGTCTCAAAGAATGAGATATTAAATGCCACTCATAAGACAGAGGTTTCCCATACTGATATATACAGTCAGAGAACTGTGTGACAGCAAGACTCAGGCACAACAAGTATTTTCTTCTCTTTTGTAAGAATTATTCACTGTTTGTTGCATGCATCTAAAGGAATATAGGTTTTTATTGTCGTATATAATTCTGTAATTATAACCATTTAACAACACCTCACATGTCTAATTCTTTCCCTGATGATCTACTCCCTCAAGCATGGTTTCTAACCCTTTCCATCAAGCTCTTCACTGAAAAATGATGCTAGAATATTTGATCTAACAGAAACTATACACAAAGTAGAATAAATTTCAACAAAATCTTCAATGGACAAGTCCAGAGGAGGGCCACGAGGATGATCAGGGAACTGGAGCATCTCCCATACAAAGACAGGCTGAGAAAGCTGGAACTGTTTTGCCTGGAGAAGAGACGGCTGCTTGGTGACCTCATAGCAGGCTTCCAGTATCTGAAGAGCGCCTATAGGGATGTTGGGAAGGGGCTCTTCATTAGGGACTATAGTGACAGGACAAGGGGTAACAGATTAAAACTTAAACAGGAGAGGTTTAGATTGGATCTAAGGAAGAAACTCTTTCCTGTTAGGGTGGTGAAGCACTGGAATGGGTTGCCCAGGGAAGTTGTGAATGCTCCATCCCTGGCAGTGTTCGAGGCCAGTTTGGACAGAGCCTTGGGTGACATGGTTTAGTGTGAGGAGTCCCTGCCCATGGCAGGAGGGGGTTGGAACTAGATGATCTTAAGGTCCTTTCCAAGCCTAACTATTCTATGATTCTATGATAATAAATTTATAGCCCTTATAAAAGTGAACTGTTTTAATGTGCTACAGAACTTGGGAAAAGTCAAGTATTCTTAAAATGTTATTATTGGCGAGAAAGGAAAAATATTTAATCTTCAATACATTAACATGCAGAAAAGGCAAAACTTTCTGAAAATGCTGCATCAGTTATTAATTACTACCTATCAAAACATTCTGCAGTAAAGGTTCACTTACAGACTTCCATGCCAGCATAACCTGGAATAAATCTGAAAAGTGATATAGAAATAAAAGCAATCTGAAAAGTGGCCCCAAATGTTATGAGCAGGGTCAGATATCAAAGTAAAAAAAATGCAATGCTTCACAAATCTGGCACTTCTGCAATTATATCTACAAGAGGACCTTCCCAAATAACTGCCACCTTCTTTCAATCCAGGAAGAGTTTTAACATGTCTTTATTACCATAAAGACATTTTGTGGTATGATTGAGATGTAGCAAGGGCTTACTGCAAATCTTTAAACTAAGCAAAACTTGGGTCAATTACAGATTGAAACTCTAATATTTTCTTGTGACTGTGGATAATCTGGGGAGATATATATAATAAAGAAAGAGGATATCCTGTCACCCGTGAATGAAATGAAACACCTCCTCGAGTAGTGAGTACTCTACCAGCAGAGTGACAGAGAATTTGTTGACAAATTAAAGGCAGTTTGGAGACAAGCATTAAAATGTGTGGAGATGAAAACTTACGCCTAATAAAAGTTTTTGTATCACAGAAATTCAGGTCAAAAATGTTAAGTTAAAACTTGTTTGTTTGTATTTCAGACTGATAAATAAATATTCAAATAACCAATTTATTGAAAAATAATTACGTTTAGTTCTATTGAAATAATTATTAAAATGTGTTGCAGCACAAAAGTGTGGATTTGCTTCCAGAGAAATTATGCCTTGGAAACTTCAAAAGTAGCTTTTCTTTCTCTGGTTTCATGATGTAAGGCCAGAGGCTCACTGAAATTCCCCTCAGGAGGAAGAGACAAAAAAATCCAAACAGGAATGAAGAAGTTCACTAGTGTAATAATGACATGGAAAATGGCAGTTTATCTTAACACAGTATTTTTTCTTGAATCCTAGCCAAACTTTGCAATAATAATGAAATTATATCAAAGGACTCTAAGGGAGGATTAAACGAGTGAATTAGATAAATGACACTGAACAAATCCTAGATTTATTTTAATAAGGAACTTTTCTATTCTAAGTCATGTTATTTCATGTTTGTGAAGAACAAGAAATTGAAGAGATCATTGGAATTATTCATCCAAAGAGAAAACAGAAAAAGAGACATGAAGTTGGATGAGAAACAGTTCATTAATTATTAAAACCTAAGCCAGTGTCCCAACCAACCTGACAGAATCCCCATTACTTGATATGTGCAGCTCAGTTTCACCAAGATCTCAGACCTGAGAAGCAATGCTATCAGATGTACCTTTCTGTCACAGGGATATACCTTTAAAAGTTACTTCATAGATTTGGCCTTGAAACTTCTCAGCCAAAAAATGAGGTGGCCTTTAATACATAACTTACTCTGGCTGATATATGTTGCCTGGTATGAAATTAAGGAGTTTGTGTTCCACCACCTCTTTTCCATTTCTGATAACTCTATCACTTGTTACCAAGCATCCGATAACTGTGCTTCTGACAAAGATTACACTGATATTTCTGTCCAGCTACATGTCCTGCAGGGCTGTTCTGCGGTCTTCCGATCAGTAAAAATGTAATAACATTTTCACATAGTCAATATTTAATTCTATAAATGCAACTGGTAGTTGTAATCTAGGTTATTAACCACACAGTGATTTATGAGGGAGGGCAGACAGTAGAGGGGTGCAGAGCATTAGGAAGGTCCTCTGGTGACAATAAAAAAGTTATAAATTTCATAGCTGTGCCTGAGAAATGTATTTATATTCTATATTAAGAATAGCTTTTTATAAATTTTAATGACCCGTGTTATTAATGGTGCTGTCATCATTACTGCCTCTGCAAGACTGCAGTCTTTTTTCTCCTCATAGTTTTCCATCAGCTGAAGGTCTTATACTTTCTAAAAAGCTCTTATTAGCAGTTTGCCAAAAAATCTGTAAGACTTATAAGTCTATCTTTGTTTCACTGGACTGCAAAGACTGCAAGGAATATTTTGCATAAAGTTTTATGACCAAGGCAAAGGTTGACTAATTGGACAGAAAACAATTGCTTCTCTATCATGTTTACAAAGCCAAAGTCAATACATAGGAGTAAAAGTAGCACCATATCAAAAAGAGGAATTTATATATGAAAATTGTTCTTAAATGGTGTAGTATACACTGTTGGGTAACTAGAAGATAGAGAGTTATATATCAGAGATCTGATTGAAATATGTATGGTACCATGGACTTCATGTACAGTGAAAGAGACAGCAGTAGTATTTACAAAAAAACCCCACAGTTTTACTTGTTTTACATTATTTTAGAATGGCCTGTTACACTTGGACAAGCTTGTCAAGGGAACGTAGTCTATGGCACTGTCTGATACTTGAACAACTTTCTCATTTATCTGATCTTCACACAAGCATACTAGGAATACAAAAAGAAGTTTGGGACTGGATCACAAGACAAAAGGAAAAGAAAACAACAGAATCAGAGCACCATTTCAACCCTGAGCACTTCTCATTAGTCACCTCTAAAAGCAAAAGCAGACTCTTACAGCAGCCACCTGCATTACTTCTCTCAGGGATGGAGACAGGTTTTCTAAGACTGTCAGAAGTCAGACAGTAGCCAGCATCCCTCCCACTGTAAGAAGCCAACAGAATGAAAATGGTACACAAATATCTGATCTGTGGAAAACAAAGGAAGGGATGGGATTCTGGAAGATGCTTTTAGTAGAAAAGAAACACAGCCAAATGCAACTGTGTATGTAGTTCCTCTGACTTATAAGCTTAGGTATTTTTAATCATAAAATCATAAAAACAAACCAGAGCTTTGTGGGCTGTTGGGCACTTCAATGCTTCAGTGATAGCAGCTGTACAGTTCAGGTAGACATATTAAAGAAGATATGTGACTTGGAGCAAGGACCTGGAGTATCATATGATGTGGTATATGCCTGCTGTTTCGTTTTGAAATGCTCACCAAAAAAGGAACAGTGAACACTACCATTGCAATCTCCAGGTAAACCTAAGTACCTGCTATATTATGTTTAATATCAATTATGATTTCTTCAAGCATGAAAACAAGTCTGCAACACTAAGCCACTATTTTCCACAATTATTCTTCTTCAAAAAGAGCTTATTTATATTTTTTGTCTCCTTTATTTTGATACCAATTCTGTTTCAAGTTGATATAGTAAAAGTGATTTCTTTTTTTTTCTTGTCTTTCAGCTGCTTATTTCTGGGATAGAAAACATGAAAATTGCTAGTTAGTAAAACCAACATTTCACTGCATATACCACATTTCATATTTCCAGCTCAGCTTGAACTGTTTTCTCATCTCAGTACCTATGAGTTATATCCTAAATACTATTATTTTCCTACTGTAGCTCTGTCTCACATTGACTTCAAGTGTTAGATGCTCAGCGTAATTTGAGTTAAGCCCGGAGCAGAAAATGTTAGTGCCAATGAATTCAAAATCAGAGCATGAGTAATGAGTAAGCCACTAGACAGAGTGATTTCAATGAAGACAGAAAAGAAACTTTAAAGACCACAATGGTCTTTAAAGCATCACTTGACTGATCTAAATGTGAAAAAAATTTTGTTATCCAGAATCCCAAAAGAGTATTAGAGGCTTACTCCAAATTTGCTTGCATAAGAGAGGAATTTCCATGCCATTCCTAATATGAGAAGAAAACATCCTCTCTAGTGCTAAAAGAAAATTCAGTTTTACTGCAGCCTAGTTCTCTTCCTTTCTTAAGCAAACTCTGCTAATTATATCATAATATACTTTGCAAACTCATAAGGAAATTACTTGAAGTACAAATGCATTTTCTTTTGCTAGGAACCCCCTTTAATGAAGTTAGCTATTAAGCCAAAAGAACAAAAGTGCAATTTATTCTTAATACAGACTTTTCTAGGATTCTTTTTTTGACAAATAAGATCTGCATAACGCTTAATACATGTTAATGCTTATCTCAATTTCTGATGATTGTTTGTAGTAATGTAATAGGAATGTTGAATACTATTTTGGGGAGACTAAATAACATTATATTTAATGATATGTAGGATGTCTCAGCTCATAGGGTCTGTCTCAGCAAGATTAAGTAGGAAAAAGACTATGAATTACTAAGGAACAAGTCTGTTGAAATGCTTTACTAAATTAAACCTTTTACAAAAAATTTGACTAAAACTCCAGTAGAAAATTCATTGGTTCTTAAGCAAAGTTAACAGAATTTGGCATCATTCTGTCTTAGAAAAAAAACCCTATTTTGTTCTTCATGATAAGGCACTTTCAGAACATAACACTATGCAGTGTAAGAATGCTAAATAGTGCTTTTCTGATTCATGAATGAAAAAAAGCTTTTATTCAAGGTGATTACAGAGTACTCTATTGATTTAAGTAGTGGGTATTTACTCTAACTTTCCCTTAAATGACTACAAAACATGAGGTTTTCCCTCCAGCTAACAGCATGATCTCAAAATGTAAATGTACAGTTCCAGGACATCTGTACTTACTTATAGAGGCTGCTATCTTATTTTATGAAGTATTCAGGCAAAAGAACCAACATCACGGATTAAAAGGTCATGTGCTACTGTCACTTATTCTCAAGTCAGAAAAAGCAAAGCAAGGCAGGAGCAATGATTCAGCAAAGGAAACAAGAATGCATCCTGGTATGAACAGTTTGTTCTACCTCAGTTTTGTGTTTTAGCTAACTTATAAAAGAAAATGTGATACTGATTGATATATATTTGGAAGCTGGGGGGGGGGGGGGAAGAAAAAAGCTTTTCATTTTGTAAAATCAAAG
>NDXB01005090.1:232752-253398 GCA_002631895.1 Agapornis roseicollis
TATGTTAAAATTGGGGGGGGGGGGGGGGGGGGGAAGAGAAAAGCCTTTCCATTTGTAACATCATAGGAAGAAAGCATTGAACTGTGAAAAAGAATTAAATGTCAGGGAACCTCATTGTAATTCTAGAAGCTCCCTTTGAAAGCTTCCAGTAGCATTTTTTTTGTAAATAAGCCTAGACATACTCCCCATCTCAAGGAAAGGTAGGAAGCATCCTATTCAGCAAAGTGAAAAAGTGAAAAATGTGACCAGCAAAATATGGCTTGCTTACTGGGAAGCTGATGAAAGCACACAGAGACAAGAGGTATGGAGGCTTGAGTCCATTAAATTGAGTTTTCTGGGGAGCAGGTGAATCTCTGGTAGTCAAAGCCATAACCTTCTTTCCAGACAGGCCTTTCTCACAAAGCACAGGTGTCAGAGGAGGTTGGTGATCCCTTTTTTTGAAAAAGCAACTTGATTGCAACAGTAGATCCTAAAAATGCTGATCTGCTGTAAACTACATTTCTTGGCAATTACTGGATCCCTTATCAAACCTGCCTTTCAAACACTTCTACAGCTCTGATGCAGAGCCATACTATTGACTTGCAGTTGGCTAGTAACTGAAGGACCACATCTAGAAGGGCCTCTGGCAGAAGACCCACCCAGACTATGAAAGACTTCCACATCCTAAGAGAATTGAAATCTGCACCTTCCCTCTTGCTGGACATTATTATAACTGCCAGGTTATACATACAGTTTTCCTGGACAGGGATTCTGATTCCCCTTTCTCCAAAGAACATGATTTTCTGTCCCTTCTACTCATTTGTCAAGACTGCTATTTACTTATTTACTTACTTTTGACATCTACTAGCAGAGTCTGAAACAATGAGGAATATGACTTTTTTTTGTCTACCCTTGCAGAGGAATGCTAAGCAGCTGTCATAAAGGGGTTTTACAGAAAAAGGATTCAAATAGGGCTTTCAGACTGTCACTGAAATTTTGACAGCTCTTAACCCTGCAACCTTCCATATTCTTATCTGTCCTGCTCTTCTGTATTTTTCAAGCTCACTTCCTTTCCATCTCCTTTTCTTTCTTTTTCTTCTTTTATTCCTCCTGTTTCCCGATACACTGCAGCTATCCTAACAGAAATGGAAACAAGGCTCTTCAAATTTGCCAAATGACTTGTCTGCTGTGGTTTTCAGTACAATTCTCTTCCATTTTAACTGCCTTGTCTTTCCAGAATGCAACCATTTTTCTGTAAGGAATAAGTCTATATTTGTTAAGAAAGTAGTTACACTATTTTGGATAATGCCATAACCTAAACCATCATCTTCTGAAACATCATCATCTTTCTGAAAACATAAAAGATATATACACACACATACACATATTTTTCAAGCCCCAAAGGCCCTCACTTTATTTATGAGAATGAAAATCTGGGATGACTTCCAGAAACTGCACAAGAAATTGATGAAGAATGCCAGTGAAAAAGGACAGCCACAAATCCTCATCCTCCCATTAGAATGGTAGAGTTGTTTCAAGACAAAGAAAGAACAACTGGACTGAACTACCTCATACACACTGAAGGCTGGAGTGAATGAGTACTTTTTAGTGTTAAGGCAATGGTTTGGAGTTTTTGTTTTCTTTTAAGTAAGTAACTGGGAAAAAAAAATAATGAAAATGACAAATATAAGAACTGACTGTATTAGTGAAGGAAGAAAGGCCTGGAAAAATAAAAAGGCAGCCTAACCACAGAAACCTTGTGATGGTCCAGAAGTACCCAGTAGAATCTGTAATGAATCTCACTTTGACTTTGTGGAACACTCACAATATTCCAAGCAACAAGAAGTGGAAAAGATTGTAAAAAAACCAATGGTCAAACAAACATATCAGCTGTGGGCTCCATATACAATCATCTATTTTTTTCTCTTCACTTCTTGCTGAAATCCATTTAAGTCCCAATTTTGCAGATACATGTTTAACATCATGCAACTACTGAGATCCACTGGAGTATATAAAAAAGCTATATTTATAAATAAACTGAATTACTCATAGTAAAAGCAAGATTGGGACCTGCAGCTATAAGCTCTTTGCAGCAGAAATCATAAATAACAACCCAGCTCTTGAAAATCTGTATTGACTCAAAGAGTGGGACTAGGATAAAACCTTAAAATTTCATCCCTACCATTTGTAAGTCCTACTTCATCCTAAGATGCATTTAATAAACAAAATAGGATTGATAAAGAATAGCTTTTGTAGGGTATTTAACATCTCTTCTCTAATACCACAGTGCCTAGCTTTCAAGTGCATTTCAGACTTGCTGAGAATTTATTTACTGCTCCCACTTTGCTGGTCATATGACATGTGACAGCCCTCTTCCTGCCCAAGCAGTAGAGCTTGGAGGTAGAACAATCACTGAGCAGTGTGACAGAAAAACCTCCCTTCTACAGTCACGGACCCAGAAAAATAAGAAAGAAATAGAGCTCATTGACTAGTGTCATTTTATTCATCTCCAGTGTTCTGCCAGTATCAGCAAGCTGCTGTATAGATCTGTGTAGCAATCTATCAACACATTGGCAGTCCTGCAGTCTATCATCCAATTGAAAATGCTATAGTGAAAGGTGTCCCTGGAACTCCTGAGTTTAAATTTAACAGGAAAATAAAAAATGAGCCATTTAAAGGAAAAATTTCTGCTAAATTTGAGTTTCTCAGATGTAATTTACAGATGAGACCTATAGGGAATGCTATTTTCTTATATTTTAGCATTTTTATTCCACTTTTTAATGATTAATTTACTCATAGAATTTAGAGATTTATGATATATTTTATTGTGTGTTATATTTTCAAAAATTGAAACTAGTCAATATATAAATCCAAACATAGCAGTGACCTCATTCAAATCAAGTCAGACACTGAGAATACACCTGAATTCCAGGTTAGAGATGTCTGAATTATCTACTGTTTCTTCATGTCTTTTTCTATTGAAGAGGCCTCATTTTTTACTTATTTCAAGTAAGAATTAACGCTTAGATTTGTTAAAATCATAAAACAAGAACATTTCATCTTTACATAATCTGAATGTTCAAGGAAATATAACAGATGTGCAAAAACAGATCTAAAAATTAAGGGTTTTTTTGTCTTAACTAATTTTTCTTCTTTATGATATAAATATAACATCCTATAATTGAAAAAGACATATGCTGACTTTTTAAAGTCTAATGAACATTTTTTTATTATCGTTAGTATTATTACACATGCAACCTGAAGCCTCCTAGAATATGCTAGTTCTTTGGAAGTTTCAGAAGGAAAAGAACTGTAGCTTGATTCTGCAAATCTGTATACCATGCTAGAAGAGCAAGATCACTCCATAGTTCATACCACAGTTCTGCGACCCTAATTATCTGAAGTGAGGAAGCCATACTGCTTCAAGGTAATAGCGCCTACCTGCTTCTCAGCTGACATGCATTCATATCTAGCCATGTTTTAAGCCATGGACAATGAGTCAGAAAACACTAGGATAAGAATATTTCTAAACTAGGTACTACAAGCAACCAGTTTAGACCCAAACTTGTGCTGATCTTAAAGAAACTTTGCAGTAAATAAACATGGAACCTTGACTCAGTTCCCAGAGCAGGTTAAGGTAGGCTAAAATTTCTCATGACAAGGGATTTATTAATGAAATCAGGTGTAAATTGGAAAAGAGTTAGTGACACAGTGTCTAAAAATAAACGTTTGAGAAATTTTTGGGAATGGGATCAGAAGAGATTTTTCTGGCTAACCTGAGTATATCAGAAGAATAAACACATGCACACACTGTTACAACATTGATTAAAACTTGATATCCTTAGAGTTTATAGCAGAGCATGGAATTTGGCGAGACAGGTTTACCTTCTGTTTTTCCCAGAAACGTTCACCCAAACATGATCTCTGGAAAATTCAGTTTCTGTAGATGTAAAATCTCATGCCCTCAGCAGCCTGTCTCCTCTGAGTATCCTACAGCTCCTCACAACTTTTACAATGGAAACAGCCTGAACACGTTTAGTGCTTACAGAGCAATTACCCACATTTCATTTCAGACTGTGGGAGCAGAGATTAGGATGCATGCCTACCTATCTGGAAAAAGTGAAAAAGGGAGTATCAGAAGCCTGGAATGTGAACAGAGCATAGGAACAGGGTAAAGCATTGATTTGAGATTCTTGGCCCAGAGTTTCTTCCCTAGGAAAGAGCTCAAGCCTCAGAACAAGGTGTAGCAGTAAGCTAGTATTTGTCAGTAGCCAGTGCCAAATAAAACTGGTTTCCAAAAGGTACTGCTCTTTGCTTTTACCTTTTCGTGGCCATTGTTGTTGAAAACTGCCCTTTTTAGGCCTCATCTGTGGTCAACTGTCCCTATGCATATAATACATATTTACAAAATGAGTCAAACTTGGACATGTGACTTTTGTCCATATGATTTAGCTTTTTAGTATTTCCAGATCTCAGAGGCAGGTCTACAGTCCCTCCAATGCAGCAGAGCAGTTTTTCAATTCTACCCATGAGTTGTGTTTACGTGTACAGAGACACACTCTTTGTATAAAGAGCAGAACTATGGAGCTCTGTCATATGAAGAGACTCTGAACTGATCTTGAAGGCAGAATTCATTTTTTTTTAGCTCGGCATTCAGTTTTTTCCTGCAATGGGACTTCTCCTGTAGAGTAACAACTCCTATTACCATGGGAACATAACAGCTTTAGAAAACCTTGCACTGGATCAGCTACAACAGGGAAGCTACTGAGTGCAAAAGCAGCTCCACTTCAGAGTAGGAAAATCTGAATAAAATGTAGCTGTGATTTTTTTTTTTCCTTTGTGCCAGCTCTTTTAGGCTTCGCTTTTTTCTGCAACTATACTATTGCAGCAGTTGCAGAGGTTACTGAATGAAAACTAGAGTGTGATCAGCAGGACACCCCACTATAACTAGCAGAAGCAGAGCCCCTGAGTGACTATCTGAATGCTTTATGTCCAGAAAATGAACTAGGTACTTTTTATTACTATTATTTGCACCTATAAATAAGCTAAATACTAAACTAAATACTAAAAATATTACAAGATCAAATCTACATAATTATCAATCAAGAGATAATTAGAATACTCTATATACTTGTGAGAACATGCTGCGTTGATAAGTATGGTATTTTCTCTCTGATATAGATAATATAAAGAAACAAAAATGCTTGGACACCGCTGCCTTCCATGTGCTGTGTAAGTGTGCACGACACTAAGAAAATAATTCAATAGATCTCTGGCATTGCAAGTGTAATTCCTTATCTGTCTTTTCAGTATGATAGCTATGATGTAGCTCATCAAAGAATCTGAGTAAACAAAGAAGTTCTTATAATATTGTTGGTAGGCTACATGTCCGAAATTATTGATCAGAAATATAGGAATAATAAAGAAAGTCAGAAAAAGATGTTATTTTAAAGGTATGTTTAAGCTTTGTAAACATCTCCGAAATGTTAGTGCTTGATTCTGATACTAATACCACATTCTTACTCCTATGTGAAGTTTCAGGCAATTTACATAAGAATTTAATGAAATAATATAAAATTTGTTGTAGTAGGCCAGACCAGAGACACAAATTGTATCTGCTGTCTCATGGGAACAAGAAATGGGTGCCTAAGCACAACAGAATAGTGACTGCACAGTAGTACTTCCCACACCATTCCAGCTTTGAACAATTTGCAACATGAGCCTTATAAGCCGGAGCTAGCATCCTTATACTTAACAAACTTTTTCATTTTCATTCTCTTTTTTTTTTTCTTTCATTCACTCAGCTGTTCAACTTCTTGAATTTTTGTAGGTATTTTAGCACTAATAGTATCCTCAGGTTGAAGTTCCTCAGATTAGACATATATTGTGACAATATCATGGACATTTGCACTATTTGTTTTGAGGAGGTTCTGGGCCACTTTATGCTGATAGTCCCTAGATCTAAACTAAATCAGTTCTCTGACCAGTTTCAAATCTCTCTTATTTTCTAAAAAATGTCTCAGATGAAAAATGCAAATATCCTCAAAAGATCTCTGAAATAATCTTAATAATGGCAAAAATGTCAATGTAAGACAAAATAGGAAGATTTATTCCTTGGTCAGCAATTGGTTAATATCGTATTTCGTACTGGATGAGCAGAACTTCTGAATGGCTTATTGTATTGTAAACATTCAAAAACATTTCTAAAACCGTATCACCACAACACATAGGGCAGAGTACACAACTGTGTTCAGGCTCATTCATTGCTCAAGATCCGGAGAAGAATGCTCTAAGGATGTGACTGTATTTTACTTGGTCCTAGAATAATTATTATAGCTGATAATAACTCTTCATTATAATTGCACCTGAGTAATTATAGAGGTCACAGACAAGTTGAGCAAGGCATTGTATGAAAGCAGAAAAGCTGTCCATGTTTTAAACAGCTTATAATTAAATTAAATAAGATATATAAAAATGACAGGAAGGAATAAAATTCATAAACCGAACAGCATGATGTCATGGTTTAAACCCAGCCATGCAGCTCGTTCACTCACTCAACCCCCCTTTCTTGCCCTCCCCCTACTCCTGGAAGGATGGGGAGGAGAATTAAAAAACTGCAACTCCCACAGGTTGAGATAAGAACAGTTTAGTAACTAAAGTATAACACAAATCACTACTGCTACCACCAATAATAATAATGATAAAGGAAATAACAAGGGAAGAGAACACAGCACCTCACCAACCACTGACAGCTAAGTCACCCCCCACCCAACCGAGCACCAACCAATACCTCCTACAAACCCCCAGTGCCCTAGC
This sequence comes from Agapornis roseicollis, assembly GCA_002631895.1. Classification (NCBI taxonomy): domain Eukaryota; kingdom Metazoa; phylum Chordata; class Aves; order Psittaciformes; family Psittacidae; genus Agapornis; species Agapornis roseicollis. The sequence continues at coordinate 239,548 of NDXB01005090.1, forward strand.
CCTTCCAGGTAACTCTCAGTTACATCCTGGGCATGATGTGCTGTGGTATGGAATACCTCTTTGGTCAGTTTGGGTCAGGTGTCCTGTCTCTGCTTCCTCTGGGGCTTCCCTCCTCCCTGGCAGAGCATGAGACTTAAAAAGTCCTTGCTCAGACTAAACATTTGAGCAGCAACTAAAAATATTGCTGTTACCAGTTCTGTTCCCAGGCAGAAAGTCAAAACACAGAACAGCATCAGCTACTAAGAAGGAGAAAAATGACTGCTAGTGCTAAACACAGGACACATGATCACAACAAATGTCAACCCATGACTGCTTTTCTTGGGGGAATGGGAGGCTGTTAAGCATAGGGCGCAGCATATGGAATGAAAAGAATGAAAACAGCAGAAAAAGTAGGACCAGTAGTGACTGAATGAAACTAAGGTGAAGGACATAATATATTCAGAAATATATTCAACAAGGGGCAGGGACACCACAACTGAGAACTGTAATATGTTTGCCATGGCTATGTCCACAGACATACATTAAAGCTTCCCACTATGAAAATGTCTTAAGATGAATTACTCTCACATAATGGGCTGTTTGGCATGCCCAGGCTGGCACAGGCACACTGACATACACTCAAAGGCTCCTTGTGCTAGGGAAGGGAAGGGAAGAGAAGGGAAGAGGAAAGGAAAGGAAAGGAAAGGAAAGGAAAGGAAAGGAAAGGAAAGGAAAGGAAAGGAAAGGAAAGGAAAGGAAAAATGTGAGTGAGGAAGTGGGATCCATGGGTAGCATGCATTCCTACTGCGCTTCCATATCTTTCATTCACAGAATCATAGAATTGTAGAATACCAGATTAGAAGAGACCTTAAGGATCATCTAGTCCAAACTTTCTAGTTAAAGCATGACCTAGACTAGGTGTCCCAGCACTGACTTTCATACTCATCTTTCTCAAAGGAGTAAACAAAGGAGCAAACAGTGTCTGAGCAGAGAAGAGGCTGGAGCAAGTGCTTTATGAGTGTTTTTAGTTATGCTCATGCAAGGTCAGAAAGGTACTCACCAACCTGAGACAGTTTCAATAATGCCAGCTTGCCAAGACTGTCCTTGAGAAAGTCAGCAAAAAAGGCCCAGCTGGCCCCATCTCCAGCATGTGGTGATGTTTATGATATAGATAGAGACATTTTTAGTGTGAGACAAGTGCCAAGTTTGCTTCTGCATCTTAGCCAGCTTCCTGGAAGAAAATTTCTCAGACCAAACTTCTGACTTTGAGAAGCCAAGCCTATAATAAAAGCACCATCTTGAACCTAATCTTTGCAAGGCTGTGAGCTTTGCAATGTCTGAAAAACATGCAGGCTTCACAGTGCAGGAGTTTTAATCTTGCATATTGCAAGGACATTTGTGGAACCTAAGAAAACCCACTGTTGCTCAGTTTTTTCTGGTTTGAGATTGTTCTTACACAGACTGGCTCCTCAGATACACAGATCTATCTAGTCAGGCCAGCATCTATTGATAATGAGCAGGAGATGTACATCTAAGCAGGCACCTGAAAACACCCTGTAGGGTAGCTGGCAGCAAGCATGGTAGGTTCAGGTAAACATACACCAGAAATGGGGATTGGGCCTCACACAAATGAACATTATCTACCTTCATAGGCTAAGCAAATTTTGACTCCTTATTAGTGGCAATATTAGAATCATATTGGAGTGTTGGAGCAGGAACTTCAGTGGTGCAACACTTTGGATACAAAATGCAATGAGCTTAGGCTGAGAGGAGGACTGTGGTGTCAGACTGTTCCTCCCAGCAGCTTTTCACTACTCATGATGTGTGGCTGCAGTCCACTTCTGCTTCAACCAGGTGCATTCATCTTTCCAGGAAAGATTGTTCTGGGACCTCTCTGTGGTACATCTAGTTTGCTGCAGTTGAAGTCACTGAGTGATGTCCAAAAAAAAAAAAGGCACAGATTCTCTTCTGGATCTGGAGGAGTGCTATAAAAAAACGTACCACCAGATGAAACCAATTTATCAATTTCTAAGTCTTTCAGGAGGCCTCATCTCCAGAAAGGGTAACAAAGGACTCAGAACACTTCTGATCATATATTACACTGGACTTCCTCAAGCTGTACATCCTGAGGCAGAAGCATTTAACAAGAAACATCTCATGGTGTATGGAGAGGTGGTTCATCAACTGCTGCCTTTGCTTGATAACTGCTACAGTGGATTTAAAGAAGCTGACAAATAATGGAATGTTTATCTTAGTATAAGAAAGAACTGTGAAAGAAATCCCTGAAAATGCTACAGAGAAATCTATAAGACTAATTCTTGAGCAACTAAAGTGCACTACAAAAATGCCCGAGAATACTTGCAGGAAAAAAGATTTTCTAAATGTAATACTTTTAAATGGTTTATTTCATTACAATAACGTCAAGGAGTTTCTCATATGTCTTGATTACCACAAAGTCAAGTCTTCAGAAAAATAAAACCATAGATTATACTACAATGTAGATATTGTTTTCTCTTTTTTTTTCTTTTCTTTTTTTTTTTTATTTGTAAATCAAACCACATCCTTGGCTGTCTTTTTGCTCCATTAAATAAATAAACATTGCCTGTTTTTTTCTCCAGACAAAAAACATTGCTTTAAATTGTAAAAATTTCTTTTGCTCAATAATAAATAAAGATTGAAATTACATTATTTTGCCATATCCCTTTATAGGATATAAATGGCATAACATTAGCAACAACGATAACATCACTGTCTTCAGATGTCTTGAGTTTTAAAAAATTGTTACTTTTTTCAGTCAAGATGCAGAATATGAGTTTTGGGGGGGGGGGTTGGATTTTTTGTTTTGTTTTGTTTTTTCCTTTGAAATGTTTTATGTTTTAGTGGCAATGACTTCAGTTCAACAAACATTGTTTTTGTGAAAACTGCAACTCTTGGCATATTTTCTTCAATTATATCAACCATAAACACATGTTATGTGATGTTCATTTGTAAACGTGTAATAAAATATCTGTATTGCAACACCTCTTTGTGCACAGGGTATTTATGTTATTTCTTCCACTGGATTTTGCTCATTACTCATGGTGACAGCTGATACTTTTTTCAGTGACATGAGATATACAGTTGTTAAAAAACTTGTTATAGATCTTAATATTGTCTTTTATGATATGTGCAAAATAGAGAGAATCTTTGTGAAAAAACTAATATGACAATTATTGATACCAATAGTAGATATTTGCTGTCTCACACGTGGATACCGCTTTGAAAGGCATAAAGTGCTAAATGAAAAAAATACAGACTTTTTTAAATGCATAATGCAGTGTACTCAAAAAATTCTTCTTATAAAATCTCAAAATCATCACTATGTATCTTAAAGGATGTGTAGAAGTGAAAGTTCTGTAATTAAAATATGCTATGTCTTAGAAAAAACCAAATGCAATAAAAGTATGAGCTGAAATCTGTAGAAAGGTGAGAGACTGTAAACTGTGATCTGGTAAGGACATGCCATGCTTGTGGAACAGGAGTGAAAACCGTATCTGAAAACAGATAAAATTCAGATCTCCCCAACTAGACAGCAGGAAAAAACCCATAAAGGATAAATTCTCACACTAACCCAGTTTAGATTTCATTTTCACAGGATCCTCCATATTAAATGTATTATATAATAGTGTTACAAGAAAAAGAATGATAAAACATTTGGAGGGAGCGACCTCCTCCAGGGACCTGAGGTGGACAAAATCAAGAAAAGTTTATGAAAAAAGCCTCAATGAGTTTAAAAGAGCAAAAGTAAACTGCCAAAGGAAGCCTCAGGGTCAAACTGGGAAAAAAACTTTGGCTTCTGTATGAGAAAGGGAGAAAGCAAAACAAAAGTAACCTCTTTTCTATCTCAGTCAAGCTCTCATCACAGAGTTACTTGGCCACTCCACAAAGAATTCAGCCTTCCCAGGTTCCTTCTCTACTAGTGTGACTATTTATTTTGGGTCATAATCAATTTCCTTGGACACTCATAATTAAACTAGAATTTAACAACTCTTCAGCTTGTATTTTCTTTATATATATATATATGTGTGTTGCTCTATGGGGACTATTAGGGGTATATCGTACCAGTTTATTTTGTACTTTCTGTCTTCAGAAGTGTCACCAGGAAGTTTCACCTGTTGGGTCAAAGAGTATTGTAATGCATCATAGAATCATAGAATAGTTAGGGTTGGAAAGGACCTTAAGATCATCTAGTTCCAACCCCGCTTCCGTCAGCAGGGACACCCTACACTAAACCATGCCAAAGAAGGCTTTGTCCAACCTGACCTTGAATACCACCAGTGATGGAGCATTCACAGCTTCCCTGGGCAATCCATTTCAGTGCCTCACCACCCTAACAGGAAAGAATTTCTTCCTTAGATCCAATCTAAACTTCCCCTATTTAAGTTTTAACCCATTACCCCTTGTCCTGTTACTACAGTCCCTAATGAAGAGTCCCTCCCCAGCAGTCCTATAGGCGCTCTTCAGATACTGGAAGGCTGCTACCAGATCTCCATGCAGCCTTCTCCAGGCTGAACAGCCTCAACTCTCTCAGCTTGTCTTCATATGGAAGATGCTCCAGTCCCCTGATCATCCTCGTGGCCCTCCTCTGGACTTGTTCCAACAACTCTATGTCCTTTTTATGTTGAGGACACCAGAACTGCACACAATACTCCAGGTGAGGTCTCACGAGAGCAGAGTAGAGGGGCAGGATCACCTCCTTCAACCTGCTAGTCACGCTCCTTTTGATGCAGCCCAGGATACGGCTGGCTTTCTGGGCCGCAAGCGCACACTGCAGTCAGCTCATGTTCTCATAGACCACCACCCCCAAATCCTTCTCCACAGGGCTGCTCTCAATCTCTTCTTTGCCCAACCTGTAGCTGTGCCTGGGATTGCTCCGACCCAGGTGTAGCACTTTGCACTTGGCATGGTTGAACTTCATGAGGATGGCATCAGCCCACCTCACAAGCGTCTCAAGATCCCTCTGGATGGCATTCCTTCCCTCCAGCGTATCCACCGAACCACACAGCTTGGTGTCATTGGCAAACTTGCTGAGGGTGCACTCAATCCCACTGTCCATGTCAGTGACAAAGATGTTGAACAAGACTGGTCCCAACACCGATCCCTGAGGGACACCACTCGTCACTGGCCTCCAGCTGGACACTGAGCCATTGACCACAACTGTTTGCATGTGGCCATCCAGCCAGTTCTTTATCCACCGAGTGCCCCACCTATCAAATTGATGTCTCTCCAATTTAGAGACAAGGATGTCGTGTGGGACAGTGTCGAACACTTTGCACATGTCCAGGTAGATAACGTCAACTGCTCTACCCCTGTCCATCAGTTCCGTAGCCCCATCGTAGAAGGCCACCAAATTGGTAGGGCAGGATTTCCCCTTAGTGAAGCCATGCTGGCTGCCACCAGCCACCTCATTGTTTTTCATGTGGCTTAGCATGCCTTCCAGGAGAATCTGCTCCAAGATGTTGCCAGGCACAGAGGTGAGACTGACTGGTCTGTAATTCCCCGCATCATCCATTTTCCCCATCTTGAAAATGGGGGTTATATTTTGCTTTTTGCAGTCATTGGGAACTTCACCTAACTGCCATTTTTCAAATACGATGACCAGTGGCTTAGCAACTTCATTTGCCAGCTCCTTCAGGTACCGTGGATGGATTTCATCAGGTCCCATGGACTTGTGCACATACAGGTTCTTAAGATGGTCTTGAACCAGATGCTCTCCTACAGTGGGCCCGAGGTCTTCATTCTCGCAGTCCCTGTGTCTGCCTTCCAAGACTTGGGTGATGCAGTCAGAGCCTTTGCCAGTGAAGACTGAGGCAAAGAAGTCATTCAGAACTCAGCCTTCTCCAAATCCTGCATACCCAGTTCACCTGATAGCTTCCAGACGGCGCCTAAGTTGTGCCTGGTCTGTCTTTTATTTGCAATGTACCTATAGAATCCCTTCTTGTTATTCTTAACATCCCTAGCTAAGTTTAATTCTAATTGGGCCTTAGCTTTCCTCACCTGGTCCCTAGCTTCCCAGACAACATCCCTGTATTCTTCCCAGGCCACCTGTCCTTGCTTCCACTTTTATAAGCTTCTTTTTTCCTCCGAATTTTTCTTAGCAACTCCTTATCCATCCAAGGAGGTCTCCTGGCCCTCCTGCTGCACTTCCTTCTTGCTGCGATGCAACACTCCTGAGCCTGTAGCAGGTGATCCTTGAATATCATCCAGCAGTCTTGGGCCACCCTGCCCTCCAGGGCTATATCCCGTGGAACCTTCCTAAGCAGGTTCCTGAAGAAGCCAGAGTCTGCTCTGTTGAAGTCCAGGGCAGTGAGCTTGCTGTATGCTCTTCTCACTGTCCTGAGAATCTCGAATTCAACCATCTCATGATCACTGCATCCAAGGCTGCCCTGGAGCGTCACATTTTCAATGAGTCCTTCCCTGTTGGTGAGCATGAGATCAAGCATGGCACCTCTCCTTGTCGGCTCCTCTATGACCGAAGAAGGAGAGAAGGGGACCACTAAAGGAGCCAAGAACCTCACAATATGCAGAAGGCCTCAGAAATAATGTGAATGTGAGCTTTAGTCAATTATGCAATCATTAGCAATTTACTTCAGTTAAGACAATAAAGAGTTATTTGCTCTTTATGGATATCACTTTCATTTTGACAAGAGGGTCAGGAGAGACACATATTGCCTGTATGTAAAATATATGCTACTGAAGTTGCTGAAAATTTTGTCCTTGAACATATATGCCACGGCTGCTTACTTTAATAGGAGGCATGTGCCATATTCCAGTGATCAATCTTGGCATTTGAAGAGAACTCCAGCAAGGAAACCACATGCTTATTTCACAGATATGCTGCAGTTATTATTCTTTCAGAGATGTAGACACCAGCAGACCATATACACTCTTTCCATTTTGTTTATTTTAGCAGTATAACTGATCTATGAAATTCTTGAAGAAGATCTCAATTCTTTCCAGCCTTATCTCCTGTATAAAACTCTCATAGGACCAACTCTTACTCCAAAACGTTTGTGAATATCCTATCATCTTTTTTTCTTTCAGGATGATACACAGTCTTACATTTCTAGAGCAAAATTCAGATGTACCATGTTCCTCAAACATGAAAAAAACAGGAAGAATCAAATGCAAAGTTTATGAAAGTATCTGATTTTTTCTCTGGATTAATCTTGGGCTTTTTGTGAAGATTTTCCACTACCCTCACCTATGTATTTTGCCATGAAAATCCTGACTGCATTAATCTCCCTTACTTTATATTGGCTTAAGCCACAAAAAAATAATAAATTTTCTTTGGTTTTATCAAATTCCGTGGTCCATCAAGTTAATATATTAATTTGTCATTGGACACAGAATATGAAGTCATGTGAGAAGGGACTGGAGAATAGGTATAAGCAATTCATTTTTGAAGGAGAAAGGTTTAATTCCCTGGTGATGGTATAGCAGGTATTTTGCAAGTGGAGGTATACTATCACTTAAATCCTCAAATACTTTTGTCTATTGTCTTCAAAAGTAGAACATGCATTAGCCCATATTAATTCAACCTCGTTGTGACCCACAGTGACATATTGCTGTCCTTAATCTTTATAAATGGCTTTTGCACTCTGCACTACCAAAAACTTTCTTTTTGCTGATCAATACAAAGTGTATTTGGAAAGAGCATTATCTGCCTTTCAAAAGGCCTTCTGGACAATCAATGGTCTTCAGAAACAGATGCTGATCAAGCAAGCATAGGCAACATTGTAGAAAGCTAGTAAATATTGATCTCAATTCAGAAAAGGAAATTGCCTTGTAGTTGCACTGTCTGACTTCATGTAGCTTACAAGTCTCCTAAGGTTTGATTGGCTGATCTGGTAAACACTATGGTGCATCATCGCTGATTAGTGAGCTTGTACGAACAACATGCTTTAAAAGTTTTACCTGGTCACAGTGCAAGATTAGTTTTAAGCTAGAGTTAAAACAAACTTGGAAAAAGTTGATTTCTCTTGGAAAAACAAAGGACAAGTAAAAGCCATCTATGCTTGTTTACATGATTTCACAGTGGATTCAAGCAAGCAAAAGCTCTGTCACTAGAATGTTTTATGAATCTGTATTTGTTAATTGAAAAGAATAATATCCAAAATGATCTGTTTAATTTTTTTTCTATAGCAGGTAATCGTCTCAACTCAGTTAGTTTGATAAAGTTACAGACTCCCTTAATTGCTTTGTTTCCCAGGATTTCATTGGTAAAACCTAGTATTTGTGGTAGCAGAAACAGTATGATAGGCTGAAAATCCAACCAGGACAACTCCACTAGTGCAGACAGAGGTAAAGATGCAAAGAAACCTTACCAGGTGATCTAAATTCCAAGTAATGCATTACAATAAAACTTGAATTATTCTAGATTTATGATGTTGTTTATGACAGAAATCTTGTTTAGTACTTCCAAATCGTGAGTCACATAATTAGCTGTCAGAAAACTGCACCGACTGTCATTCTGTAAATGATATTTTAGCTTACAGCATCATATAAATCACAGAAGGTGTATGGTCATATCCCATGTCACTGAAATCAATAGGACTTAATTGATATTTGGCAGCCTGTCTGATCATTCCTTCAGATTATTGTAAGAAAGGTTGTTTCTCATAAATGCAGGGTAAAATTACATTAATTTCAGGCTAAGATTAAGAACTACACTGGTAGAGGCACCACAAGTATGTGATCAGCCCTCCTCACTTGTCCAATCAGCCTGCTCCCTCTGGAATAAGAATTAATCATGAAATCTCAGCAGTCACAGGATGGACGACTTATCTTGGAGCCAGCCACAATGCTAGGCAATAATTAATAAGACAATACCATGACACCATAAGCATTTTGTGCCAAAGAGCTATTCTTCATCATGCCTCCTTGCTGGAAGAATGGGATTGAATTGGTGGACTCTATGAACAACGCAGATACACTTACTCAGAAATTTACTCAGCAGAGTAGTGATGCAAAAGGTGATGGCCATTCCTCTAGCCCAGCCTGAAGCTAAAGGAAGTCACTGGCCTTCAGCTCTCTGTTAATCATCTTTATCAAAAAGGCCCAAACAGACTTTTCACAGAATATGTGGCTCCTATTTAACAGGCAAAGTAATTTTGAAAGGCAAAGACTAGATGGTGATAAAATATTTTACTATTTTTCTTGCTTTTTAACTGATTTACAAAGATTAGCTTCTAAATAACTGCAAAGGACCTTTATTTGGACTCCCAAAGATATGTCACTACATGGATAAAGCTAACCTTAAGATTTTAAATATTTCTTTTAGAAGATGAGAAAAGTTGTAAGTAAAATTCATTACACAAAGAATGACTTTGACTCCAGCATTTAGGCCCATGTGCATTGAAAAACAGTATTAATAAAAAAATAAAAAGGAACATCTATAATCTTCAAACCAACTTCTGAAACAACTTAGACACAAATTTTCTAGACTGAGGTTCTAATTTTGCACACAGAAATACAGTAATTAGGCATGAAACTGCTCATGTACCATAAAGTTCTTACAATATGGCATTCAGTCTACATCAGGAGGTAAATCAGGGAGCTGTTGAGTGGTTTTACAGCCACTATATACTTTGGAGGGTAGGAAGAGTGGCTTGGGTTGTCCAGATCATAGCTGAACAATGGATCTGAAATAGGACTGATTCTAGAATGTATGTGAAAAATGAAATATGATGGTACAATATTTCTTACTGTCAGTTTGTGGGCAGCTAAGACTAGTGCTTGGTTTGGGTTGACAAGCCATATGTGATAAATGGTGCATAGTTTTGTAGGACTGTATTTTCTTAGCAAGAGGTGAAGGCTTTGTCTTATTTTGGTAATCGAGTGGAATTACTTTGTTTTTGAGATTGGTGGTCTGATGCCAAGGATTATGGGAAGAGTTGTTTGTGAAACTTCACATACACATTGCCACCATAATAGTGTCAAACACTTTCTAGCATTATTTTGCAGTAATACTCAGAACAGCCATTGGAATGGAAACCACACTGCAGTCTACATTTTTTCCTGTACTGAGCAAACACATAATGAAATTGGGTTCTCTACCTAGAGGGAAAGGCTATTGTTGTATCTTTGCTGCTGACTCAATATATTAAAAATATATTGCGGAGAAAGGTCCATATAACTGCATTTGCCAACTACACGCTAACATACATGGCTTAATTTATGTCTCCTTTGGCACTGGTACTCATGACTTACACAATACACGTGAAGGAGGCCCATCAGAGGGCTCTTAAACTATTTTAGAATACTAATCAGTCCCTACACACTACAGCTTTTATGCTGTTTACAGTAGGGTACAAAGGCAGAAACAAGCTGCAAGTGCAAACTCCAGCCAATGCAGCAGCCCTTAGTCCCATTCTGTTAAAGGCACGCAGCAAATGCAATTCTAAGGGAATTAGGTGCTTGCTATCCATCAACTATATGACTATATAAAAGCTTAAAATAATAGCTGTTAATCAAAACTGAATAATTCCTATTGCACATCAACTATTGCTTCTCCCTAAGAGACCCCACTTTTCTAACTAAGCAGCACTGCTGAGTAAGCCCTTTGTGATCCCTGCGTGTTCAGAAAGACTTTCACTGTGCAGGTCAAAGACCATCTCCGTCACATCCCAGGCCCTGTCTGTGCTGGCACGGAGGCACAAGGCCAGGGTGGTAACTTCTCAGTCCTCTGAAACTGAAAATAACAAGTAACAGTTAAGGGCACTGCTAATAAAAACAACTGAGAGGAAGACTGCCTTAAATCTATATATTGGGGTGGTGTTTATATGATCAGTTGCCGACATAATCCATATAATAAGTAGCATGATAACAAATGAAAAACTACCATAAAAAATTTATAAAGAAATGTGATTTTTGTTTTATGCAATGGTTTATGCCTATTTTAAGGATAACACCATGTCTGCTAGCTCCTAATTAAGTTTTATTTCTTTGGCCCTGGACAAAATAAAAAGTGAAGTTCATCACAGTAACTTGTTTTGCTTTAAACTGGGCAATGAGAGCTTGATCCCTGACATAAGCAACAAAATCCTCTAGGCTTTTGCAGCCTGGTGGAAACAACCAAATCTGCATTCAACTTGTTTTTCACATTTCCATCATTGTGCAGAATGAAGACTCGCAGAGCCCAAGGGACATGCGTGTTGCTGCCATTTCGCAGCGCTTGTAGCATTTTAACTTCAAGCCTCTGGGAAAAAGCTACATACCTATTACTATAGCTTTGGAGTTTAAATTGTTAGTTGATGTGTCCTGTTTATCAAATCCAAAAAGAAGTTCCTGCTTAAAAAAAATAAATTTGGCCCTGCAAGCAGAGACGGGTTTGGTTAGTTTTTTGGTTTTTTAGATAAAAACCTGAAGAAGTGGCAGTCACAAGTAAGTAATCAAGTATTTGTCTCTCTTGTCTGCCTCTGAGTTATTTTACACTTAAATTGACTCATTGCTGACATTTTAAGTTTTGCAAGGTACGGTGCTAACCTATCTGACCTTATGTGTGAAATATGCTTATGAGTGTAAAAAGGAGACAGGTTGACCCATTCTTCATTCAGGGGGGTGTTTGTTTGCTTATTTGGTCAGTGTAAAAAAAAAAGCCCCACAACAAAACCAACAAAAACTCAATCACAGAACCCCTTTCCACACTCTCAAGAAAATCTCATTATAGATAGTCAAACAGCAGCAGTGTTTTGTAAGCACTAAGTCATTCACTTTCCTCTACCACTGTTAAAAAGGAAATATGTATAATACATTATGTATATATAATGTTATATATAAAAATACATTTCATTTGATATCTTTTTGCAGACAAGTACATCTCTGTACATTAGGACAGGTGTGTTGTTGATTTTCACTGATATACATAACCTGCCATCCATTTGTTGCATATGAAGCAAAAGAAATAGCACCTGAATTATAGTGCAAAGACAGCCAGTATTACTTTTTAAATCTAAGGGAAGGGCTTCATATGGAAAGGATCAACATTTTTTCATTTTGTGTAAAACACCTCTTCTTAAAAAGAAGTCCATTGTTATGAATGAGTTTATGTTGGCCTGCTAGATATCCAAGGAACAAATGTTTCCTTGTGAGCATGAGACAACTTGCAACTTTAATTATGGCATTTCAAATAATGGGAAGTAATAGTAAAATCGCTGCAATAAACTCAAATAAAATCTTGATGGGCAAGTCTGTTATGCAATATGTATTCCCCTCGCTGTTCCTTCACTGGTGCCAAAAGCATGTCACTCAGGTAATTTGTTTTAGACTCTTAACAAGACTTAGAAGCAATTATTATGAAACACTGACACAACAGATCTCACCAACAATTGAAGCTTGACAGCTTGTGAGGAAAGTCTCATGTTTATGTCAGTGGAGAGGTGATCCTTGTATGACCTCCTTTTTCACTGCTGTGAATGACAAACTAGTGTTTTCCAGTGGTAGCTCACTATAGCAGAAGGCCGAAATGTACTGTAGTCATAAAGGAAATTTTCAGCTGGTTCTCTGAATCAAATAGAACTGGAAACTCCTTTGGTTCCTTTGACTGATATGCTGTAACTGGGTAGGGAGCTAAAAGCTATAAAGATATCCACACTGCATTTCGTAAAGAACTGTAGAACAAACAAAGATATATGTGCAGAGCTAATGAATATATACTTTCTGATTGAAAACAGTTTCATATTTGCTTTTTTAAGCAAACTGAAATAAGTTGCATGAGAGGAGACAAATAACATGCTAATAGATATTGAAATATATTTATTGCCTCAGAGTAGAGCTTGGAAGGATAATTTATTGCTTTACAATCATCCCAGCACCTGAAAACACCTAAATAAACAGCTCTTAATGCACATTTCAGAGACAAGTGGAAGATGATGTGGTAGGCAGACTACATACACATGTTGCAAGAGTTCCTCAAAACTGCACTAATTGTTCAGAACTGCCATGGAGCAGTGGATAACAAATAATCTTCAGGCAGTGAGTTTAAAGCTCTCTGCACTTGGTTTAAACAGCACCAGATAAGGACTGTACTTGCTTTGTTTTTAGGTAGCTTTCTTGCTGAAGAAAGTTTTAGGTAGCTTTCTCGCTTTATTTCCTAAAAAAACAACCCCAAAACCAAAACCAAACCAACCAAACCATAACAAACCAAAACAAACCACTAAAAAACAAGCCACCAAACCCACAAATCGACTTCCCCCAAAACAACCAACTGACCCACAAACTTTCTGACAGTTTTGTCTACCTGTGTGCTCACATCTCAGTGTATTAATAAAGGTGAAAGCCATACAGAAGCTGAGTTCCTTCCCAGGTGTGCAGCTTGGCTCTGTATTATACGTCGTGCTGCACCCAATGTGAGTCTCTTGAGAAATTTTCTTCTACCTACTACTAGGTCACACACTGGCCAAACTACAAGTCTTCCTAGAAGAACGCTTTATCTCAAAGGTTTAATCTCTTGGTATCTTAAGCACATGCGAGTAGTACACATTATTTTTTAATTATTCTAAAAAGAGTAAGACTTGCTACACATTCACTCTGGTTACAAAGTGTCCTGCAGGACTTCAAAATTAGAATATCTTTCTTTTCATTTGTGTATTTTGACCATTCGTTTGCATCACTTGCACGACAGTAGAAAACCTCTAGGCTAAAAACAAAAAAGGCTCTGCTTCAATTAGTGGATTGAACAGCTGATAATTTATCGTGGGCATGATTTCACTGGTACTCTCACAAGCATGTCAATCTCACCAATATTCAGCGGTTTACGTAATGGATTCTAATATAAAAAAAAAAAAAAAAAAAAAAAAAATTTTTTTTTTTCCCAAGTCTCCATATTTTTCC